>JAYESA010000005.1:98321895-98601895 GCA_036927795.1 Iris macrosiphon | reverse complement strand
ATATATATATATATATATATATATATATATATATATATATATATATATATATATATATATATATATATATATATATATAATAAATACCAAATAGCTATAATACTCCTCCTATATAATAGTGTACATATTACAACATAGTCAAATGCATACATACATAAATATGTAATAAATATACATCCATACATATATATATACATAATCATATTCTAATTACTTAATTTAACATACATATCTATTATATAAAACATGTTCTTATATTTTATATTATAACATATATTTTAATGCATGTAGAAGAAAACTACATATATATTTATTCTATTTGTATATATATAATACATAGATCTATGCTACAATAAACACCATAATAAATACACTATAGTACATATATAATATCTATATATATATATATATATACATAATTATAATTCAAGAATTAAAGCATAATTAATTAGATCTACACATAAACACACAATAAATGGAGAGTATCACACCGTATCCCACTAGATCTAGGATACACATGCGACACAAGTCCACCACACATCCAATTGCACCACGAAGGACACAAGCAAATCACATATAGTATTTATAAATAAAATAAAGAGTCAAAAATAGATCTATGTGTCCGTGTCAAAATACGACATGTACAAAGTCCCGTGTCGGAGAAAAACCCCCCAAAACAACATGTATCACCAAATTGTTGGGATACGACCTACACGTACCCAATTGTGGACACGACACTAGCCCTAAACACATAAACATATGCCAAAGTGATCTATATGATCAATTGACACACACAACAAAAGTTATTTTCGAAATTCCCCCAAAATTGATACAAAAAGCACCATAACTTTCTCCATAGGTCTCCTATGAACACAAAACCGAATCTTATGGGTAGTACATACACATGGGTTGATTATTCATGATTAAATCTCAGATTTAGAAGCTATATTAAGGGAAAAAACTGAATTATACCTATTGGAAGATGGATTTCCAATGAAACCTCCAATTGAGATAAAATTGGCTCCAAATTGTAGATCCTTGCTCCTCTTTGTAGATCCTTACTTCCTCCTTCTAGATCCTTGCTTATCAAGTCTCTAATGGTGGTTTGGGAAGGAATTGGAATAAATTTGGTAGGGAAATGAAATGGGAATAAAGAAAATTTGGTAGTGAGAAATTCTAGATCTAGATTTGGAATGAAAAAAAGGAGAGAGAATTTTCTCCCTCTTTTTATATAGCCGGCCTCTTTTCTCTCCCTCAAGTAATTATGTAATGTCCATTATACCCCTTGGGGCCTCTCATGAAAAAATAATTAAGGAAGGAAGCTTCTAGTCTAATGATTTAATTAATTTAATCCATCTCCTTAACAATGGGCTTTCTAAATGGGTTAAGTCTAACTAATTAATTCATGTTGGTCCATGGGTCCAAAATAAACTAGTTAGGTCCACTAACACAAGTCCAAATTAAATAAATAACATCTAACAATAATTAAATAATACAATAAATAATTATTTACCATGCACAATATTTAATTAATAGGAAATGACTAAAATACCCTTTTCTAGAAAATGTGGTAGTGACACTAGGACCCGTACGTGGAACAAAATCCTAAATTTTATTTTTTGAAATGGGAACTTGACAGTCAGATAGGTATACTGTAACATACCGCCAGTATACCGCCCGACTGCCAATGACTCCGCCATTAGACAATAATCGAGTCATTCTTTCATCCATTTGATGCTTAATTTTGTTTTAAAGGCTGAGATTAATTGGAGGGGTGTATGGAGCGCTGACTAGGCTCATCCAATGGCCACAATTTAATCCCTCTTCCTTTATAAGCCAACTTTTTTCTCTCTTCTCTTTTCCTTATACCTTTTCTCTCTCTTTATTTCCTCTTTATTTTCTTGAGCTTGGGCTTGAAGCTTGGGCTTGAAGCTTGGAGCTTGGTCTTGACACCTAATAGTGTGATTTCTGAATCCCTATTGGTGGTGGAGTAGAATAGTAGGCTTGGAGCTTGACCTAGGCAAGTATTCTTGCCAAGTACTTAAACGAAATAGATTTTTCTTGTACTTAGATTTTTCTCATGATAATATTAATTTATTTTATCCAAAGTATAATTCTATACTTGTTTCCATTCTATTGATTGAGATTTGTTTGGATTTTGGTCAAGGTTTTATCTTGGTTTCCATTTCTAGATCGTACTTTGAGATACGGTATTTTGATATTGTTATTGATTGTGATACTCATATTTTTCTTGCAGATCTTAGTCCCACATTCTATATGTGACTTATCTCTAGTTTTGAATCTTGTTGATTTTGAGCTTGGTTGAAATCGGGACTTATTTTTTGCCACAAAAACTCGATTTCCAACCGAAATTGCGTTGGTTCAACGTGAGCAGTATATTGTCGGTATATCGTAATATATTGTTTTGCAATATCCAGACTTGTTGTCTTCTTGACTGGTATAATGCTAGTATACCGGCCTATGCCATTATGTATTTTGAAAACCTTTTGTCTTGATTTTGACTTGAGTCGATATACTACCAGTATACTGTTGTATACTGCCGATATACCTCTCTAATATCCAAGTTTGATTTTTGTAATTTTTTTTGATTTTGTCGATTTGTTTTTATAATCCCGGTCCCGGATTTCTAATTTTTCATAGATTTTCAAATTTCATATTAGACCTTAAATAGACAAATAGAATAAGCTAAATAACTACATAAGCCATACAACTAAAATTTTGATAGTTTTTAATAAAATATTATGAGATAGTATATTTATGTCCTTGTAATACCAATAATAAATATAAGGAGAATTGAGATTAAATCGTTAATTTAAAGTATAAGTACTTAAGTGAATTAAATAACAAAGTAAAGTAAGTAAAAATAATGTCTAATAATAAGTAAAAATTATAATATTCAAATGTAACAAATTATAAGGGAAAATATATAAAAATTCCTAATTAAAGATTTCAATAAATTGATATAACAACTATAGAAATATTCTTAATATATCTGATAATGTTGTAAAAATGAGAGAGAAAGAGAAGAATTGGTAGCCGAATCAATACTCTAGGGATTTTCTCATTAACATTATATATAGAGAAGGAATAGGATAGAGGTGGTTGTAGATAGATAAGGGCATCCATATTTGGTATTATCCGAAATCATAATACTTCTTCTTGGATGTCCACTTTAATTATTGCCTCATTAAAAAAATTCTATGAAAAAAATCCATCTTTAGAAAACAAATCCATAGTAAAAGAAAAGAGCACAATAATATTCTTCAGGAATATAATTTTTTAGGAATATGATTCTTCAGGAATCCAAGTGGGTGGGACTTACACTGCCTTAATAAAAACCTTTCGAAAGGAAAACCCAGTGGAAAAAAAACCTCATCGAAGAAAAATAGTACAATGTGCAAAGACTTGCTTCAAGATATATCCATTAGCATATTCAGGATGATTGCATCTACATTATGCTCCCCCTCAAAAAGATATTACGTTCATGTTCTTTCATCAATTCAAATAAAAAATCAACCCCCCAATACATTTGAATAATACATCTCGCCCCAATACTTTATTTTGCCTATACATTATACACATAATCCTCATATACTTATGAAGATTTGTAGGCTTATTTGTGAGTCCTGAAAGCTTGTAACTCCCCCCCCCTGATATGTTGAACTATTGAAATCAAAGCCATGCACATTCTCTATTTCCTTTATTAAGTGTAAGAATGATTTGATGTGGTTGTTGTACTGATTTACTTTATTTATCTCGAAGTACATGCAACATTATTTAGAAAATATACCTTGTTTGTGATATCCCCTTAAGAGGGATCAGATAGATACTATGCATTCTACATATCTCATTAGATAAAAATATCCCTTTAAATTAAATCATGAATGATTTCTTTTCTTTATGTCATCCCAGTGTCTATATGTAGGTGCATATCAATATACTCACATAAATATATTGTGTTATGTGAATGAAAATAAAGAATTTGTATTTATCTTCTTTAAATATGGTACTTCAGGACCCAAAACATGTTATTTTATTCTTTCGGTCGTAACAGATCCATTGACCCGACCATTTTAGGTATACCGAGTAAATAATAATTACTCATATTAAATATTCAGGAGATTTATCTTTATGGGAGATTATCTCTTTAGTAGATTAATATTCTCTCTTCGGGAGATTACAGGAGATCTCTTCTGGAGATTTATCTCTTCTGGAGATTATCTCTTCTGGAGATTTATATGAGATCTTTTCTGAAGATTTATATTTTTTCCATTATCTAGATATTTACAATATCTTCAGTAGATATTTACAATCTCTTCAGGAGATATTACCAATATCTTCTGGAGATATTTTCAATCTCTTCGGGAGATACTTGCCATATTTTTTCTCTCTTCGGGAGATCCTCTCTTCAGGAGATACTTCCAATGTCTTCAAGAGCTATTATCATATAAATAGACGTCCGCTTTTACGAATCTGTTCAGGGATCTTCTTCATAAATATGACTAGATATTTAGGATCATTATTATATCATTTCTTAGACTGGTACTCAATTAGCCTATCACATTCTTCCGAATAATTTTAGTCCGGCTCATTTTTTTAAATCCTTCGGGGATATCCTAGTAATTTTAAATCCTGCAAGGATTATATATATATATATATATATATATATATATATATATATATATATATATATATATATATATATATATATATATATATATATATATATATATATAATTTCTAGTTTATCATGACGGAAGAATATGCTTCTTCATATTCTATTCATGGTCATTTCGAGTATCTTTGATGGTCATTTCGAGTATTCTTGAGCTAACATTGTTCCATACGTTTGGATCTTTTTTTATTTGTTACAAACACCATTTATCTTTTGGATTTTGTACTATAGGACCAAACACTCCATATATTGCGAGAGATGTCGCATCTTTCTATTATCCTTTTAAACATTCAAAGATTATTCGTGGTTATGTGTTATCCTTTATTTTCTTTACCCTTTTTTCTCATTTGCAAATGTCATTTTATGACAAATTATTCTCGATTCAAATTTTCTCCTGAATATGTGTAAAACATAGATTTCTTGTGTACCGGTACCTCTTTCTTAGTCTCTTCTGGGATCTTAGGCATATCCTCGATCGGAGCGATATACTTTAAGAAATTGGATCTTTGGTTCATGACATCTTCCAGACTGTTATGAACTTTTCTCTACAAGAGACTTCTTTAGGAGCTGCTTCTTCAAGAGCATTTAAGGTGCATTTATATTATTCACTCTCTTCTTTTGGAGAGCCGAGTCCTTAGAACCTTTAGGTCTTACACGTTCTTAATGTAGAACTGATTCATTTTCTGCCTCTATTTGGTTCTTTTGATATTTCCTTCTATTATAAAAGAAGCATTCATAGTTGGTACAGTTATTTATGCACCATTATTAAAGTCATTGAGTAGGCATCCAATTTAATTATAATAAAATACAATAGATAATTTCTTCTAATTTAGTCAAGAATAGATAAAGTGGAGGTATGCCATAATGATTCACGACGTTCTTCTGGAACGATGATTTACGACGTTCTTCTGGAAAGACGATTCATGACATTCTTCTAGAACGATAATTCATGACGTTCTTCTGAAACAAGACTTTTTTCTTTCTCCTATTGTAATGCCCCTCTCCCAGTATATGGTGAGTCGAGTACGTAACATCATCCTCAAGCTACACGACATACGAATAATTCAGTATCCATATTCGTGATTGTCGTCCGTAAAGGTTCTAGGATAGGTTTACTACAGGTCACATTGTCACTACCATATTTCAGATTAGGGATATTTTTGTCTTTTCATAATTTAATGCGTAAATGATTGCATGATAATTATTTATATTTAAATTGCTATGATTTTATTTGATTGTTGCACTTTACCGTTGCTTCGATAATTAGAGCGCTACACTTGCCATTGCCTTCCAACTGATTTCACACCTTGTCCTAGACGTGCCAGACTTTTATTTTGATCTTTATGTGACTCATAACCATGCCATGAGATGCTTCATTTTAGTCGCACAATATTCATCGCAAATGACTATATTTAATTCGATATAAATCTAACTTGTATTCTTGTGCGTTCCAATCGAAATTGGAGACACAATCTCGACCCATTTTTTAGCAGCCCAAATTAGGATAATATTCTATTCTGAGTCTTCTTCATTCATGACACTTGTGTTCCACTTAATTTTAGTCCCATGTACTTCTAATTAATTTTAGAACACCAATGACATTTATTTTAATTAAATTAAACCATAAACCTAACTTTGTATAATTTACCAATTGTTGGGCACTTTTATGCAAAAGTGCATTAAGGTGGCCACCCCGTTGGACACAACCCGTGAAGAAAACCATTTCTCCTTCATGTGAATTTTTCCATAATTTTTGGGAGTGTGTAATTCAACATCAACCTCCTTAAACCATAGCCCCCCAAACTTTGAACCAAATGCAATCCTAGCCATTCATTTTTGATCCATTTGAATCCTAGCCCTTGAAATATCTCCATGTCAAGCGCTTTTCTCAAGGAGTGTTGACCAAGCCCTTATTCTAGGTCAATCCAATACTATACATATATAAACTCTTTTTCTTACTTTTTTCTTTTCTTTTCTATTCCTTAAACCTAATACCTAGCCGACCCCCCTCTCCTGTTCATCTTCATCCCGACCCCGCTGAGTCGCCGTGTCCGGCCATCCCCTGCCCGCAGACCACCAAGCCCAACCCGACGGCCTGAGCCCTCCTCGCTGAACCGCTACTCACCGCTAGCATCACCACCTCCCATCGTCGTTACCCTCACCTTCGTCCCTGTCGACCCGACCGCCGGAGACTAGCAGCGCTGACCCGCCGGAATGAATGCCCCATTTTTCCTCAACCTGCCACCTCACCATCTTCGCCTGGACAGACCCGAACCTGACCGACATCCTTCCCGTTCGCCTGCACGAACGCCGGAGACCGTTCGCCTGAAGCCCACGTCGACCGAAACCTGCTGCCACCCCGTCGACGACTCGCCTGTACGATCGGAGACTCGTTGACCACCGTAAACCCGAGCAGCACCCCGCTGCCACCCTCTTTGTGACGACCTCGATACGAACGCCTCGTCCCGCGTATACAGGTTCGAGTTCTCCCTCTTGCGTATACGTACACGTACACGCATACGCGTAGTTCTCATTAGTATGCATACGTATTTTAGCTATGTTTAATATACGTGTATTGTATATTGGTATAATTGGTATATATATATATATATATATATATATATATATATATATATATATATATATATATATATTATGTGAACTCAATTAGTGTATATGTATTAGTATGTGTATTTAGTATCATTGGAGGACGAGAGTTGAGCGTGACTTTACTCGTCATGCCACTTTCGAGATATGATATTGTACTCAGAATGGGCTGGTTGAGTAAACACCATACTTCTATAGATTATCACAGAGGCAGAGTAATATTTCGACCGCCAGGAGAACCAGAGTTTGAGGTAGCGAGAGGAGCAGCAAAGCAAAGCAGAGATACTTTTTGCTGAGCCAGGATGAAAGAAGAGGAGTTACCACATCCACTGATAGCGGAGTTCCTGGATGTATTTTCAGAGGAGTTGCCAGGTTTGCCGCCAGACAGAGATGTTGAATTCTCTATACACTTGATACCAGGAGCGGAGCCTATTTCGCAACATGTCTATAGAGTCAACAACAACGAGTTGGTAGAACTGAAGAAGCAAGTTGAGGAGCTGCAGGACAAAGATTTTATTAGATCCAGTTCATCACCATGGGGAGCCCCGGTATTATTCGTACCGAAGAAGGACGGCATAGTACGCATGTGTATCGATTATAGAGCTCTGAATAACCTCACTATCAAAAACAAATATCCGCTGCCAAGGATAGATGATCTTTTCGATCAGTTGAGCGGAGCGAAGGTGTTTTCAAAGATAGACTTGAGGTCAGGCTATCACCAGGTGAAGGTGAAGAGTGAAGACATACCAAAGACAACATTTCGGACCAGATATGGCCAGTTTGAATTCACAGTAATGCCGTTTGGTTTAACCAATACACCCGCAGTATTCATGAAATTGAACAAGGTATTCTATCAGTACCTTCACAAGTTCATAGTGGTGTTCATCGACGACATTCTAGTATATTCGAAGACCCCAGAAGAGCACGAAAAGCACCTGAGGATGGTCTTGGAGACTCTCAGGAAAGAGGAGTTATACGTGAAGCTTTCAAAGTATTTGTTCTTCCTTGACAAGGTTGAATTTCTTGGACATATGGTGACGGGTGACAGAATTTTAGTTAACCCAAAGAAGATAGAGGCAGTGGAGTCATGGGCTACCCCCAGTTCGGTAGCTGAGATCAGGAGCTTTCTCGGACTAGCAGGATACTACAGAAGATTTGTATAAGACTTCTCCAAGATTGCAGAGCCAATGACTAGGCTAACCAAGAAAGATGTAGATTTTGTCTGGACATAGGAATGTCAAGCCGCATTTGATGAGCTGAAGAAGAGATTGACGACAATGTCAATTTTGACATTGCCATCAGGGAAAGGTAGATTCACTATCTATAGTGATGCTTTAGGAAAAGGTTTAGGATGCGTTCTTTAACAGCACGGGAAAGTAATTGCCTATGCTTCAAGACAATTACGCCCTCATGAAAAAAACTACCCCACTCACGATCTAGAGTTAGCAGTAGTTATCTTCGCTCTAAAACTGTGAAAATACTATATGTACGAAGAGCATATAGAGATCTTCACATACCACAAGAGCTTGAAGTACGTAATTACACAGAAGGAGCTGAATATGAGGCAGAGAAGGTGGTTAGAGTTGATGAAAGACTTTGATATCTCATTACAGTACCACCCAGGAAAGGCCAACATAGTCTTCGATGCCATGAGCAGGTATCCGATGGCTATGTACTTGACTACAGATAGACACTTATTGGCCGATCTAGAGATCTTGGGAATTAAAGTACTAGTTCCAGGCGTTGAGATTCAGATATGGGGATTGCAGATATAATCAGAGCTAATGGATAGAATTAGAGCTGTACAGTATGATGATGAGACTCTGAGGAGTATCAGGGCACAAGTTCGGACAGGATTGACTGATGACTTCATTATTGCGGATGATGGATCTTTATAGCATGACACGAGGATGTACGTGCCAAGTGGAGAGCTGCACGAAAAGGTTTTGCAGGAGGCACACTTCTCTCAGTACTCGAAGCATCTCGGTGCCAACAAGATGTATCGAGATCTGAGGGAGCACGTATGGTGGTATAGTATGAAGCGCGAGGTAGCACACTTTGTATCCAGATGTTTAGTGTGCCAACAGGTAAAAGCAGATCGACAGAGGCCAGGAGGATTGCTTTAACCTTTACCTATTCCAGAATAGAAGTGGGAGCACATGACTATGGACTTTGTTTCAGGGCTTTCACGTTCTCCAGGAGGAAAGGACGCAATTTGGGTCATCTTGGATAGGTTGACCAAATCAGCCCACTTCTTACCTTTCAAAGTGGGTACATCGACAGAGAAGCTAGCAGAGATGTACGTGCGGTAGATTATCAGATTACATGGAGTTCCTGTGAGTATCGTCTCAGATCGGGATAGTTATTTCACTTCCCACTTCTGGAGGATTCTACAGGCTAGCTTTGGCACTCAGCTCAAGTTCAGTACCGCATATCACCCCCAGACAGATGGACAATCTGAACAAACTATTCAGACTCTTGAAGATATGCTACGCACTTGCATTTTGGATCTCGGAGGTTCTTGGGAGGATCATCTACACCTAGTAGATTTTGCTTACAACAAAAGCTACCAGGCCAGCATTGAGGTTTGTCAGGACCAGAAATGGTCATGGATACAGCAGAAAAGGTGAAACTCATCAGAGACAGACTGCGAGTAGCGTAGGACAGACAGCGGCATTGGGCCGATAGATACCGTAGATCCCTAGAGTTTCATGTATAGGTTTTATTGTTCTTTTGGTTTGCGATTATTTTGTTTTAGATTGCGTGTTAAGACTGTTTGTTCTAGGTTGGCGATTTGGTGTTCCTACAGATTTCTCTGACATGGGACACGATTCAATTTGGTAGAGGCGGAAAGCTTAGTCTACGATACATCGGACCTTTTAGTATTCTTGTAAGGGTCGGTCCAGTGGCCTATAGACTGGACTTGCGGCCTTCTCTAGATGGAGTGCATGACGTGTTTCATGTGTCGCAGCTGAGACGGTACGTGGCAGATCCTAGTCATGTACTAGATCACTTGAAAATCGAGGTTGGACCGACGCTCAGCTATCCTGAACAACCCGTTGAGATCTTGGATCGTAGAGAGAAGGCATTGCGGAACCAGACTATTCCTTTGGTTCGTGTTGCATGGAGACATCACTCTCCAGGCGAGTCAACCTGGGAGAGAGTGGATGAAATGCGCAAGCAGTATCCGTATCTCTTCGAGACTTGAGGTATAATTCTTTGTTTGATTGTTTGTTCTTGTGCTATTTTATTTTTAATTTCTAGTACAAAATTCTTTTAAGGAGGGTAGACTTGTCATTACCACATTTCAGATTAGGGGTATTTTCGTCTTTTCATAATTTAATACGTAAATGATTGCATGATAATTATCTATATTTAAATTGCTATAATTTTATTTGATTGTTGTACTTTACCGTTGCTTCGATAATTAGAGCGCTACACTTGCCATTGCCTTCCAACTGATTTCACATCCTTGTCCTAGACGTGCCAGACTTTTATTTTGATCTTTGTGTGACTCATAACCATGCCATGAGGTACTTCATTTTAGTCGCACAATATTTGTCGCAAACGACTATATTTAATTCGATATAAATCCAACTTGTATTCTTGTGCGTTCCAATCAAAATTGGAGACACAATTTTTATCCATTTTTTAGCAGCCCAAATTAGGGTATTATTTTATTCTGAGTCTTCTTCATTCATGACACTTGTGTCCCACTTAATTTTAGTCCCACGTACTTCTAATTAATTTTAGAACACCAATGATATTTATTTTAATTAAATTAAACCATAAACCTAACTTTGTGTAATTTACCAATTGTTGGGCACTTTTATGCCAAAGGGCATTAAGATGCCACACCGTTGGACACAACCCGTAAAGAAAACAATTTCTCCTTCATGTGAATTTTTCTATAATTTTTGGGAGTGTGTAATTCAACATTAACCTCCTTAAACCATAGCCCCCCAAACTTTGAACCAAATGCAACCCTAGCCATTCATTTTTGATCCATTTGAATCCTAGCCCTTGAAATATCTCCATGTCAAGCCCTTTTTCCAAGGAGTGTTGACCAAGCCCTTATTCTAGGTCAACCCAATACTATACATATATAAACTCTTTTTCTTACTTTTTCCTTTTTTTTCTATTCCTTAAACCTAATACCTAGCCGACCCCACTCTCATGTTCATCTTCATCCCGACCCCGCTGAGTCGCCGTTGTCACCACCCCATTTCCAGAGCTGGGTATTTTTTATTTTAATTTAGTTAATTGTATATTATTTATAATTAATTATATTTATATTTAATTAGTGATTATATTATTTTTTTATTGATTGTTTTAGGGTTTTGGCTAGCCTGGACCCATGTCAGACCCTAGTGGACCCATGTCCGACCCAGCCCACACCCTTATGAGACCTATTTTTGGGTATAGAATATTTATTATATTTTTAGTGGGTTAGTTGGAGAGGTTTGGAGTTAGTTTGAGTGCTTTTGGAACCCGAAACCCAAAACCAAGTTAGGAAAGGGCATTTTGGGTATTTTAGACATTAGGGAACCCTTTATTTTGTGTTTGGCCGACCAAACCAGCCCCTCACCCGTGCATTTCCAGCAGCCCCCCTCATTTCATCACTTCTTCTTCTTCTTCTTCTTCTTCTTCTTCTTCTTCTTCACTTCTTCTTCTTCTTCCTTTCTTCTTCCAATTTTCCACTTCAAGTAAGTTTTCTCCTTTTTCTTCTCTTCCTTCTTCCATTTCTTACTTTTGTGTAAACTCTAACCCTATATTCTTCTCCAACCTAGGTGGGTAGAGCTTAGATTTGGTGTTGGAGCTAGATTTGGGAGCTTGAAAGCTAGTTGTGGTAGATTTGGAGCTTTTGGAGACTTTGGCTTGGAATTCCAACTTCCAAGAGGTAAACCCTAATTTTCTCCCTTCTAATTGTTCTTATATAGTGTAATTAATAGTTTAGAACCTTCCTAGACCCTTAGGCTACCTGTGGGAGGAAGTTGGAACTAGTTTGGTTGAGTTTGGAGACTTTAACACTAGGTTTTGTGTCAATTTTGGGTGGAATCCGAATTTGGCCCAATTTTGGGTGATGCCCTAGGTTAGACGGACTTAGGTAGACATTGTCGGGTGTCTTGAGGGTGAGTGCGTGTCTCCGTTCGGACATGTGAAGTCGTATCGCAAAAAAATAGGCATTTTCGGGGTTTTCGTCGTCGCCGGTTCTAAGTGCGTGCACGTTTTCGCCACGAGCCTAGAATCGATGGGGTAGTATTTTTCTAGGATCTAGACATAGTTTAGGACCTATGGGTAAATTTGGGCCGATTCCGAGTTGGTTTGGTGTGCATTTCAGGAGGTTTTGCGAACAGCACACCACGTGTTCGTCGAAATGACCGAACGGCCATTTCGACTTGGTTTCCTAGTTTCGGGCTTGTGCGCACGTTGGGTTAGCTTCGGGGAGTGTGTGCTAGAGTTCTCGGGTTATATTTTATATATTTATAGATGTTTGTGCGTGTCGGGGTCGTTGGGCGCACGTTGGTGGGCGTTGTGAGCGTTGTGCGTTGTGGTGTGTTGTATATATATATATATATATATATATATATATATATATATATATATATATTTGTGTGTGTGTTCCTATATATATATATATTTATATATGTATGTGTTTCTATATATATGTGAGTGTGTTAGTGAGTGCTTGTGCGAGTGTGTAGGTGAGTGTGAGTGAGTGTTTATATATATATATATATATATATATATATATATATATATATATATATATATATATATATATATATGATTTTATGTATATATGTATATAAATTTATATATGTATGAGTGTTTGTGTGTGTGGTTGTGCGTTTGTGAGAGTGTGTGTTAGTGTGTGTGAGAGTGTGTGTGTGTGAGGGTGTGTGAGAGTGAGTTTGTGTGAGTGAGTGTGTGTATATATATATATATATATATATATATATATATATATATATATATATATATATATATATATATATATATGTTTGAGAGTGAGTGTGTATATGCATATATATATTAGTGTGTATATATATATTGATATATGTGATATATATATATATATATATATATATATATATATATATATAGATATATGTATGTGCTTGTATGTGTGTGTGTGTATTTATATGTTAGAGTGTGTGTGTTAGAATATATAAGTGTATGTGTATATATGTATGATTATATATATATATATATATATATATATATATATATATATATATATATATATATATATATATGTATATAGGTGTGCGTGTGTTTGTATGTGATTGTGTGTGTGGTCGTGTGTGTGTGAGAGTGAGAGGGGGGATAGCAGTGAGCAGTGTCGAGGGCGTGCAGCGAGCAGCCGCAGCAAGCTGTGCACAGCGTGCTGCTGTGCACACAGCAGCAGCAGCAGCATTCGCAGTAGCTAGGTAGTAGAGAGATAGATCTATATATCTATATAAATAGGTTATTAGATAAGTTAGTTTATTAGATAGCTAGATAGATGGATTGATAGTTAGATAGGTAAATAGGTAGATAGTTAGATAAGTAAATAGCTAGTTAGATATATGGGTAAATAGATTAGATTGATAGATAGATATATAAGTAGATACATAGATTATTAGATAGTTAGGTAGTTAGATAGATTGATAAATAGATGGATAGCTAGCTAGGTAGATAGATGAATAGATAGGTAGGTAGATACATAGATAAATAGATAAATAGATATCTAGGTAGATAGATATCTAGATACATAGATACATAGATGAATAGTTAGGTAGATAGTTAGATAGATAAATACTAGATAGTTAGATAGATAGTTAGATACATAGATAGATGCATAGATAGATAGATGGATAGGTATATATGTATGGGTATGTGTATGTGTTTGTGAGATATATATATATAGATACCTAGGTATATGCCTATATGTATTAGATATATATATTTTACCCTAGATTATAGCTAGATATACATGTTTATGTATAGTTAGTTAGCTAGAGGGGTAGTAGGGTTGAGTTAGAGAGGTATCTCAATACCTTGAGATACCAAGGTATCTCAATACCTTGAGATATCCAAGGTATTGAGTTTCGAGCGGGATTTTTGAGCAATTGCCTAGGTTTAAGTTTAGAGATAGATTTTTATGCTTATGTGTATATTTTTACGTGTGCTAGCATAGGTTTTAGCGAGTTTAGGCAGGGCGTATAACGTAGGGTGAGGTATCGGATACCGAGGGTATCCAGGTATCTCAAGGAGGCGAGTTTGAGGGTTTATTAGCCTAATGACCTAGTTTTGACCTAGAATTTCAGGGGCACCCTAGTTTAACCTAGACTTGACCGTAGTTGACCCGGTTGACCGCCAAAGTCAACTTTTGACCTAGTTTTGACCCAAAGTTGACTTTTTGGACCCAGAGTTGACTTTTTGACCCAGATTTCACCGGTTTGACCCGTTTGACCTAGAACGACCGTAGAAGCCTATTTTTAGTTATTTTATATCTGTTTAACTCGTTAGAACCCTGTTTAACCTTTCTTTTCGCAATAGGTCTTTGCGACACCAGTTCGGATCGCTAGTTGCTCAGGACGTCAGACGAGTACATTCTCTAATAGTTTTTATTATCTGATGATTATTATGATTCAGCTTCTAGTATAGTATCATCTGATTATTCTGGCACAACATGGGACACTGACTGGTATTTCTGGATTCATTTACTTGTGACACGTACATTTCATGTTTTTGGCCTCTATTCTGGAATCACTACTGGCATCACCTACAGGCATCACTACAGGCATCACTCATGTTTCAGGCTGTACTCATCTTGATTTACGTGTCGGGTCTTGGATTCACTTGTATTAGTTGGGGTGGGGAAATACTCGAGTAGACATGTAAATATTTCCATTTGGAATCATCAGGAATCACTCCCTCTGGTCTAATCTGGAGTGATAGCAGCCGCGCACCCAGTGCGCGGTAAGCCGTACTTATCCCTAGCCGTTTACATGTTGAAACAAGTATTTCAAAGACATCGAGTTCATTCTTTATAGTCTGGACTCTCTTGCATTTCTTGTTGGTCTCACTTACATATTTCTGGACTTGACTCACTACATGTATTTCATGCTGGACTCACTACACGTTCATGTGCACGGACTTGATCTTAGCTTAGATTTCTTCTATCTTACAGTTACTACTATTTTGTTTCTGATATTCCTACATCTTTACCTTTATGCACCAGTGATTTATATATTTCTTGTTTCATACTTGCTTCATTCTTCTTGCTACTTGCTATAACTGTTTTATAGTTTTTATCATTTAAATGGAACTGCTGTTAGAGATGTACTTGCTCCAGTCCTGACTGGATATATTTTTCAGAGTATCCGGAGGAGTGGTGTCCGACGTTTTATGGACCTGAGCCTGTCGATGGTGCAGACAGGGACCCTTTAGTTTAGGGATAATTTCCGGGTTGGTAGCCGGGATCACTAAGATCTTGTTATTGTTTTTATTAGCTTTTAGCACCGGATTTGTCTCCGGTTTTGGATTGAGACCTTGTATTGTATATTATTTTAGATGATGTATTATTATTATTGATGTTGTGGTTGTTGTAGTAGTTGTTGTTGGTTAGACTTTGGAGTTGTTAGTTTTCTGTGTTTCTTATCGTGCTTAGATTCGTGATTGAGTACTTGATTATGATTATGATATTGCTCCTCCGTTTGGAGTTGAGATCTTGACAGGTTTATATATTGATTGTGTGAGATTGTTATCTAGATAGTTGACCTAGACAGCGTTCTACCGCCGATGCTGCGGCATAGGCTGGACGTAACCATGACTCATGCCCGATTTTTCGGGTGTGGGTCATGACACATTTTTGGTGGCGGCCCCATGCCGGTCTCGATTCGCAATTAGTACGATGTCATGGTGGTACAACAACTTAGTTGTACTGCTGCGAGCCTGCTATAGGATCTAGGATCTAGGATGAGAGTGTACTCAATCACGACTAGGAACAATTCCAATCTAATTATTCTGAAATTGTTTTCTTTTAAAATATTACTATCCTTCTTTGATGATATCGTATCTTGCACCGTGTTGACTTCTTTCGATCTGTGTTCCGGATGCCTCCGAAGACACGATCCCATCGTACCGTTCCAGCAGTTGCCACTGAGAGGTCTGCTACCTCTCGTCCAGCTCATATTCAGGCAGCTGCTATCGCTTCACTCACCACTCCTGCGGTCGAGGGAGCATCTGTTTATCTCGGGGATCCTCCTTCACCTATCGATCCGAGGACTACCCCAGTTGTTTCGGTGGTTCCTTCACCACTTCCTGCTCCAGTAGACGCCGCACAGTTATTTGCGTTCTTCAGGGAGATGATGGACGCACAGTACCGTCAGGTGGATGTGATGAGGCTGGGCATTGAGAACGCCCACCAGGTAGCCATGACGGCAGTGGATAGGGTGGCACAGATTCAGCCACATGCAGATCAGATTCAGCATCCGAGGCCGGATAGTATCATTAACTTCCAGAGGATACGGCCCAAGGAGTTCCGTGGTACAGAAGGGATCATGTACGCGGATGACTGGATAGAGCAGATTAAGGGCATCTTCAGGCTGGTGCAGATTCCAAACAGCATGCAGATAGAGACGGCGGGCAGTCAGATGTTCGACCTTGCTTTGACGTGGTATCGCACAGATACAAGGATCGCAGTGCCAGGGCTTACTTGGGAGGCTTTCAAGAGACTTTTAAGAAAAAGTTTTTCCCAGATGTGGCGCTCAGTGCTTTGGAGAGCCAGTTTGAGGCACTCGTCCAAGGGAGCATGACGGTGGACGAGTACACAGCGGAGTTTTGCCGTCTGGGCAGATTTGTGGAGGGCTTGAGTGAGGCAGCAAAGGCGAGAAAGTTTTACAAGGGCTTGGTTATGGCAGTCAAGTCTTTGACCAGGAGCGACCGCGAGGCAACTTTCGAGCAGATAGTAGGAGACGCTCAGAGAGCGGAGGATAACTTGGAGCTCAAGTCCAAGAGAGGCAGGGATGATTCAGGCAGTGCGAGTGGCAGTGCGGGACCAGCTAAGCATCCCTATGTGCAGAAGGCAGCGTAGTAGGGTCAGGATTAGAGGGTGCCCACTTGTGCCTACTGCAGGAAGGCAGGACACACTTGGGATGTTTGTAGGAGGAGGCTGAAGGTGTGTTTGTTCTGTGGATCCGCTGCTCACTAGATGCGAGATTGCCCCACTGTACCTCCATTGGGTAGAGCACAAGATCAAAGAGTTGGAGCTAGGCCACCTGTGGCACAACATCATGCCCCGCACCAGCAGAGGGATACACCCCAGCAGGGCAGGGCTTATGCGTTGACGGTCGAGGAGGCCGATGCTACGGGTGTCGAATTAGCAGGTCTGTCTCTTTGTTCTTCTTCCTGTCCTTTTCCATTCCTTGTGGTGTGCTTCATTAGTACCTGTTAGACTTTTTTTGTACTGTGGTAGATAGTGTAGTGACCCTGATTGAGACTGTGATAACACGACCAGTAGGACCCTGATCTTGTATGTTGTTTAGGTAGAATTTCTTGACTGTGATTGTTGGGGGTGTGACCTAGAGGGAGTGTGATTGACTTTAAATTTCGAGGACAAAATTTTCTAACGAGGATAGGCTTGTCACCACCCCATTTCCAGAGCCGGGTATTTTTATTATTTTAATTTAGTTAATTGTGTATTATTTATAATTAATTGTATTTAGATTTAATTAGTGATTGTATTATTTTTTTATTGATTGTTTTAGGGGTTTTAGCTAGCCTGGACCCATGTTAGACCCTAGTGGACCCATGTCCGACCCAGCCCACACCCTTGTGAGACCTATTTTTGGGTTTAGAATATTTATTATATTTTTAGTGGGTTAGTTGGATAGGTTTGGAGTTAGTTTGAGTACTTTTGGAACCCGAAATCCAAAACCAAGTTAGGAAAGGGCATTTTGGGTATTTTGGACATTAGGGAACCCTTTATTTTGTGTTTGGCCGACCAAACCAGCCCCTCACCCGTGCATTTCCAGCAGCCCCCCTAATTTCTTTACTTCTTCTTCTTCTTCTTCTTCCTTTCTTCTTTCAATTTTCCACTTTAAGTAAGTTTTCTCCTTTTCCTTCTCTTCCTTCTTCCATTTCTTACTTTTGTGTGAACCCTAATCCTACATTCTTCCCCAACCTAGGTGGGTAGAGCTTAGATTTGGTGTTGGAGCAAGATTTGGGAGCTTGGAAGCTAGTTGTGGTGGATTTGGAGCTTTTTGGAGACTTTGGCTTGGGATTCCAACTTCCAAGAGGTAAACCCTAATTTCCCCCTTCTAATTGTTCTTATATAGTGTAATTAATAGTTTAGAACCTTCCTAGACAATTAGGCTACCCGTGGGAGGAAATTGGAACTAGTTTGGTTGAGTTTGGAGACTTTAACACTAAGTTTTGTGTCAATTTCGGGTGGAATCCGAATTTGGCCCAATTTTGGGTGATGTCCTAGGTTAGACAGACTTAGGTAGACATTGTCGGGTGTCTTGAGGGTGAGTGCGTGTCTCCGTTCGGACATGTGAAGTCGTGTCGCGGAGAAATGGGCGTTTCGGGCATTTTCGGGGTTTTCGTCGTCGCCGGTTCTAAGTGCATGCGCATTTTTGCCACGGGCCTAGAATCAATGGGGTAGCATTTTTTTCTAGGATCTAGACATCGTTTAGGACCCGTGGTTAAGTTTTAGGCTGATTCCGAGTTGGTTTGATGTACGTTTCAGGAGGTTTTGCGAACCGCACACCACGTGTTCGTCGAAATGACCGAACGGCCATTTTGACTTGGTTTTCTAGTTTCGGGCTTGTGCGCGCATTGAGTTAGCTTTGGAGAGTGTGTGCTAGAGTTCTCGGGTTATATTTTATATATTTATAGGTGTTTGTGCGTGTCGGGGTCGTTGGGCGCGCGTTGGTGGGCGTTATGAGCGTTGTGGTGTGTTGTGTTTTTTTATATATATATATATGTATATATATATTTGTGTGTGTGTTCCTATATATATATATATATATATATATATTTATATATGTATGTGTTTTTATGTATATGTGAGTGTGTTAGTGAGTGCTTGTGTGATTGTGTGAGTGAGTGCTTGTGTGAGTGTGTAGGTGAGTGTGTGTGTGAGTGTGAGTGAGAGTGAGTATATATATATATATATATATATATATATATATATATGAGTTTATGTATATATGTATATATATTTATATATGTATGAGTGTTTGTGTGTGTGGTTGTGCGTTTGTGAGAGTGTGTGTTAGTATGTGTGAGAGTGTGTGTGTGAGGGTGTGTGAGAGTAAGTTTGTGTGAGTGAGTGTGTATATATATATATATATATATATATATATATATATATATATATATATATATATATATATATATATATATATATATATATGTTTGAGAGTGAGTGTGTATATGCAAATATATATTAGTATGTGTATATATATATATTGATATATGTGTGTTTATATAGATATATGTATGTGCTTGTATGTGTGTGTGTGTATTTATATGTTAGAGTGTGTGTGTTAGAATATATAAGTGTATGTGTATATATGTATGATTGTATATATATATAGTGGTATATATGTCACGACCCGCACCCGGAATTTGGGCATGAGTCGTGGGTACGTCCAGCCTACGCCGCAGCATCGGCGGTAGAACGCTGTCTAGGTCTCCACATATAATATATCCTGTCAATAGTCTCAACTCCGTACGGAGGACAATGATAAATAATCCACAGTTCTATGATATACTCAATCACAAGCTAATAGAAAATAATGGCACGATGAGAATAGAAAAGAGTTCTATTAAAAGCCAACAACAATAAGTCCAACTCAAAACTTGGGTCTAAATGACCTCACAAAATCACAGAATAATAAATACAACTCAGTCTCAGTCTAGAACAATAAATGCAGAAAAATAATCTAAGAATTTGCAGGTAAGGTCTCCTCTAGAATAGGTAACTCCTCTGGGGTTTCTGGAATGAAATCTCCCTCTAATCCTGGGCCGTAATGAGTGGGGCAAAGATCCTCCAGGTCCTCTGAAAAATGTTATCCAGTCAGGATTGGAGCGAAGCACAAGCACTAACAGCAGTTTCATTAAATTGACAAAGACTATAAACAGTGTAAGAAATACAAGATGGAAATAAATGCTGGAAATATAAAGTACTGAAGAAAATGGAAATAGGCAATAGAGCATCTAACAATGAACAATAGACAGTGAATGCTAAAACAAGTGAATCTGAATAATAGACATCTAGCTAAGTGTTTGAATTATCAGTTTATTATGTGATCGACTTGGGACTTGATCAGGCTGGATATATATGATTAGCTATGATTCTTGTAGGTCAGGCTAACCATATAGTTAGCTATGATGCATGTAGTGGTCAGGCTAATCATATATAACAGCTATGATGCATGTAAATGGTCAGGCCACACCCGACGTGAGAAGTGGGGTGAGCTATGATGCATGTAAAGGTTTGGATATGATCACATAATCTACTAATAGTTCCCCATCCCCCAGTTAGCACGATGGATTCCAATCATGACTCCTCATGATGGGGATCTAGGGTGCTAACCCGTGTATCCATAGTGTCGGAATCAAGTATGTAATACAACTGCATTATAGAAATAATCAACAATGAAAATTGTCAGAGAATGTACTCGCCTGTGGTCCTGAGCAAAGGGTGAGGATCGATGTCCAAAGTGGGATCACAATGACCTATTTGTGGAATATAATGTCAGATACTGAATTTAAAGGAATTAACATGCTTAATTAATTAAAAAATGAGGCCTCTAGGTCAATTCTGTGGTTTACTGATCAGTACTAGGTTATCCTAGATAAACTAGGTCCACACTAAGGTTTAGGTCCAAAACTAGTTAATTAGTCTCTGGGGTCACTAACTAATGAAAATAATATAAGTAATATGATACTCTATACACATTGGTCTATAATAACTAACACTTATGTCTCAACTGTCATAGACATACTTATACACTACCTTAACTGCTACTTCAGTTCCCAACCTTGTACTGTACTCTATTGGTTGACTGAAGAGTAATACCTAATACATAGACACTGAGACACAAGACTACATACTGAACTGAATTACTGCTCACACACAGACACACCTAGCTACACACAGAGACACACATAGCTACACACAGGTTGACACTAACACAATTTAATACACAGGAATATTACACATACAGGTATTCTCACACTCACTGGTTATTGATGCACGTAGGCTCTCACACTGGTTTTATGTACACAGACACTCATAGTTCACATAGTATACACTCAGGTATTGGTACACCTACACTCACTGCTCACTGACACAGGGAGACACACTGTACACTATTAGTTACTAACCTAAAGCACACACACTATACTTAATAACTGACACACAGCCCTAGAACTAACACTGAGAACACACAGGCACAACTGAACTCCTCACTGAACTCACACACACATGCAGGTGACTCACTGCACACATACACACAGGGTTTCCTAACTGATACACACATGATACATATGCTAAATTACTAATACTCTACACAGGTATCAAACTGAACCCCTCACTGATAGACACACTGGTTCTCACCTACACTCTACACACAGGTATCTAATACACTTAACTGGGATACGCACTCACTCTCACATCAGGTATATTCTGCACACACTGAAATTTAGCTACACACACATAATACACTGAGATACACAGAATCTATGCTGAAACTGAAAAGAACCTGGGGAAATCACTCCACAGTGAGGCACAAGTCACTGATACCTCATAGATACATAATTATCACTGAACACACACTACACAGATCTGGATACTGATACCAATAGATACTTAAGTATTGGACTGAAACTCCTTACTGAGAATGAGAACTCCACACACCTAATATCTAGACACACTAAGACACAGGTTCACAGTCTGAATAGTTCAGACTTACACAGGTTCTCACACTCACACACTCACACAAGTCTCAGACATATAGGCATACATACTGGCACACACTGGGTAGGAACTCACACACACTGTGCAGCATTCCCTCACACACCCAGGTATAATTTAAAACTGGCTGATACTAAGCTACATACCTACACATCACTGAAACCCAATTCCCTGCACACACGCTCTCACCACAGACACTCTAATACAAACACAGGTATCACTCAAGTATCTCACAGTCATTTACACACTACACTCTCTATCTGATCTCAACTCCCAATACACTGCACACACAAAATCCTAACTGACACACAGGCTAGACACTAGCTACTGATACACTAGAAACTGCACAGTACGCACACGTTCCTCACCCTGATATTGGGATACACACAGACCCACACAGAAACACACACAGGATTCACACTGCACACAGGCACAGGAAATGCTAAGACACACTGATTTCTGATACACTAATCTCAGACATTCACACACACTGAAAATTACTGATACATAATTCCTACCAATAACACCCCTCCCATCTACACAGGTATCTAATACCTACACTGTACAACACTCCCCAGGCCCGACTGCACAGGAATCCCTAAATACATTCATACACAGCACAAAACCGTAGGTATACAACTACACACACACATATATATATATATGTATGCAAATCAGGGTTCCTTAGAACTAGGTCAAAATTAGGTATTCCCTCCCATGGAGCATTTCACCAAACACATAATGTGCAAAAACGGATCCCACATCAAGAACTCCAAAAATACCCAAACCTAAACCCTAAATCAAAATCAATATTATAGGTAGGAGATGTAATCATGTATACTTGCAAACCCTTAGGATTAGGGTTCCTGAAATTGGGGAAAAATCCACGTATGAACACAAAACCCTAGTTTCTCCTAGATCTCCATGTAGAAACCCTAAAATCGAAATCTAAACCTCAGGGTGGGTTCCTAATGGGCATTAACAACAGAAATCAGAGATTAAAAGAATAAAATAGGGTTTTACCTAGGGAGATGGCTTCTTCAATGGAGGTTCTTCTTCTCCAAGGCTTCTAGACCCAACCCCTTGCTTCTCTTTGCTTTGGAGGATGAAAGTGAATTCCTAGGGCTTGAGATTCTGAAAATTGTGGGAGGGAATGATTTTTCTTTAATGGAGGCTAGGTTTAGGTTTTCTTCATGAAGGAAGAGAGGGTTCCCTTTTATATTAAAACCAAGCTAGGGCTTCTAATGCAAAGTTTTAAGTTAAACCCCCCAAGTTAGGTCATGAAAAACCTAATTAACTAGGGTTTAGTAAATTTTAGGGTTTGAGGTCCAACCTAAAGTTTGAATTCTAGGGTTTTCCTAGAATTGAATTTTTAAATAGGGTTAGCCATACTGACTTCTAGGGTTTGACCTAACCCAACACAACCAACATCAAATAAATAGTTTTTAAAAACTCAGCAGATTAATTAAACACATAATTATTCAAAATAGTAAAATTACCCAAATGTCCTTATCTGGAAAAATGGTAGTGACAAGTCTACCCTCCTAAAAGAAATTTCGTCCTCAAAATTTGGACTGAACAGAACAAGAAAAAATCAGAAAGGATATACCTCAAGTCTAGAAGAGGTACGGGTATTGCTCGCGCATTTCGTCCTCTCTCTCCCAGGTCGACTCCCCTGGAGAGTGATGTCTCCATGCAACACGAACCAAAGGAATAGTTTGGTTCCGTAACACCTTCTCCCTGCGGTCCAAGATCTCTACGGGCTGCTCGGGGTAGCTGAGTGTCGGACCAACCTCAATCTCCGAGTGGTCAAGTACGTGACTAGGGTCTGCCACGTACCGTCTCAGCTGCGACACGTGGAACACATCATGAACTCCCTCTAATGCAGGCGGCAAGTCCAGTCTATACGCCACTGCACCTACCCTCGCAAGAATGCCAAAGGGTCCGATGTAGCGTGGGCTAAGCTTTCCTCCTCGACCAAAACGAATCGTGCCACGCGTCGGAGAAATCCGTAGGAATACTAGATCGCCAACCTAAAACAAAATAGTCTCAACACACAGTCTAAACAAACAACACAACCAGAAAATAACAATCTATACCTGAAACTCAAGGGGTCTACGGTGGCTGTCGGTCCAATGCCGCTGTCTGTCCTGCGCCACTCGCAGTCTGTCTCTGATGAGTTTCACCTTTTCTGCTGCATCCACGACCATTTCTGGTCCTAGCAAGGCTCTCTCTCCAACGTCGTCCCAAGATAACGGTGTACGACACCTTCGTCCATAAAGAGCCTCAAATGGTGACATATCGATGCTGGCCTAGTAGCTGTTGTTGTAAGCGAACTCTACCAGGTGCAGATGATCCTCCCAAGAACCTTCGAGATCTAGAACGCAAGTGCGTAGCATATCCTCGAGAGTCTGAATAGTCCTTTCAGACTGCCCGTCTGTCTGGGGGTGGTATGCGGTACTGAACTTGAGCTGAGTGCCCAAGCTAGCCTGCAGACTCCTCCAGAAGTGGAAAGTGAAACGGCTATCCCGATCCGAGATGATGCTTACAGGAACTCCATGAAGTCTAACGATCTGTCGCACGTACATCTCTGCTAGCCTCTCTGTCGACGTACCCACCTTGAAAGGTAAGAAATGGGCTGATTTGGTCAACCTGTCCATGATGACCCAAATTGCGTCCTTCCCTCCTGGAGAACGTGGAAGCCCTGAAATGAAATCCATGGTCACGTGCTCCCACTTCCACTCTGGGATCGGTAAATGTTGAAGCAAACCACCTGGCCTCTGCCGGTCTGCCTTTACCTGCTGGCACACTAGGCCCCGGGATACGAAGCGTGCTACCTCGCGCTTCATTCCATACCACCATACGTGTTCCCTCAAGTCTCGATATATCTTGTTGGCACCGGGATGCATCGAGTACTGAGAGCGGTGTGCCTCCTGCAAAACCTCCTCGCGCAGCTCCCCGCTCGGCACACATATCCTCGTGCCGTATCGTAAGGAACCATCCTCTGCGATAATAAAGTCGTCCGACAATCCTGTCTGAACCTGTGCTCTGATACTCCTCAGAGCCTCATCATCATACTGCGCCGCTCTGATCCTGTCCATCAGCTCGGACTGTATATGCAATCCCCACATCTGAATCTCAGTACCGGGAACTAACACCTCAATCTCCAAGCTCTCCAAATCAGCCAACACATGTCTATCTGTCGTCAAGTACATAGCCATCTGATACCTGCTCAAGGCATCGGCGACTACGTTGGCCTTCCCTGGGTGGTACTGTAATAAGATGTCAAAGTCCTTCATCAACTCTAACTACCTCCTCTGCCTCATGTTCAGCTCCTTCTGTGTGAATACGTACTTCAAGCTCTTGTGGTCTGTGAAGATCTCCACACGCTCTCCGTACAGGTAATGTTTCCACAGCTTTAGAGCGAAGATAACTGCTGCCAACTCTAAATTGTGGGTGGGGTAGTTCTCTTCATGAGGGCGTAACTGCCTGGAAGCATAGGCAATTACCTTTCCGTGCTGCTGAAGAACACATCCCAGACCCTTACCTGAAGCATCACTGTAGATGGTGAAACCACCTGTCCCTGCTGGCAACGTCAAAATTGGAGCTGTCGTCAACCTTTTTTTTAGCTCATCAAATACAGCCTGGCACTCCTCCGTCCAGACAAAATCCACATCCTTCCTAGTCAATCTGGTCATTGGCGCTGCAATCCTGGAGAAGTCTTGTACAAACCTCCTGTAGTATCCTGCTAGCCCGAGAAAACTCCTGATCTCAGCTACCGAACTGGGGGTAGCCCACGACTTCACTGCCTCGATCTTCTGTGGGTTAACCGAGATTCCGTCACCCGATACCACATGCCCAAGAAATTCAACCTTGTCAAGGAAAAATTCACACTTAGAGAGTTTCCCGTACAGCTTCTCCCTCCTGAGAGTCTCTAAGACCAACCTCAGGTGCTCTTCGTGCTCCTCCGGAGTCTTGGAATATACAAGAATATCGTCGATGAACACCACTACGAACTTGTCAAGGTACTGGTGGAACACCTTGTTCATCAAGTTCATGAATACTGCCGGTGCATTGGTTAAACCAAATGGCATCACCATGAATTTAAATTGGCCGTATCTGGTCCGAAAAGCTGTCTTCGGCGTGTCCTCCCTCTTCACCTTCACCTGGTGATAGCCTGACCTCAAATCTATCTTTGAAAACACCCTCGCCCCGCTCAACTGATCAAAAAGATCATCTATCCTCGGTAGCGGGTACTTGTTCTTGATAGTGATATTGTTCAAAGCTCTATAATCAATGCACATGCACACCGTGTCGTCCTTCTTCGGTACGAACAATACCGGAGCTCCCCATGGTGATGAACTGGATTTGATGAAGCCTTTGTCCTGCAGCTCCTCAACTTGCTTCTTCAGTTCTGCCAGCTCGCTGTTGTTGACTCTATAGACATGTTGTGAAATGGGCTCCGCTCCTAGAACCAAGTCTATAGAGAATTCAACATCTCTGTCTGGAGGCAAGCCTGGCAATTCCTCTGGAAATACATCCAGGAACTCCGCTATCAAAGGATGTGGCAACTCCTCCTCTTCCGCCCTGGCTCCGCAAAATGTGCTCCTACTCTGTTCCGCTGCTTCCCTGACAACCTCAAACTCCGGCTCTCCTGGTGGTCTAAATAATACTCTGCCTCGATAACAATCTATAGTAGCATGATGCCTACTCAACCAGTCCATTCTGAGTACAATATCATACCCCGGAAGTGGCATGACGAGTAAGCTCACGCTCAACTCTCGGCCTCCTACTGACACCCTCCGGTCCTTGCAGTGATCACGGACTAGGATAATACCTCCACCAGTCATGATCTTGCAAGTCCTAGCTAATGGTTCTGTGTCTAAATGATGTCGAAGTGCATAAGATACAGACACAAAACTATAGGAAGCACCAGAGTCGAATAAGGTAAATGCGGGAATACAATCGAGAAGAACCGAACCTGTGATCAAGTCTCCTGCTGGCTCGATCTCCTCGACTGCCATGGCGTACGCTCGCCCCTGGGGTACACCTCTCTGCTGCTGGTGCTAGGCAAACTTCTGATATTGTGGTAGAAGTGGTGCCCTCTGTTGTTGGCCTCCTGGTACGGCAGGTACCCTGTCTGGTCCTCTCTGGGCGGCTGCTCCACTCTGACCTGGACGAATGGTAGAGCAATCCTTCAGCTGGTGTGTCGTCGATCCGCAGGACAGACATGAGCCCAATCTCTTCCTACAGATATCTCTAGTATGTCCCATCTTTCCGCAGTACGCACACTGGATGGCGGGCTGAGTCTGTCTCTGTTGCTGCTGCTGGACCTGCCCTCGGGCTGGTGCCTGATGCTGCTGCTAAAAGGGTCTCTGCTGTTGCTGCTGAAAGTGTGGACGCTTGCCCGGTCCCGTATTACTGTTTGCTCCTCCGGAACCATCGCGTCCCCTTTTGGGCCTGAGGCCCAAGTCGTCCTCGGCTATTTGGGCATCCATCAATATGCCCTCGTAGGTAGCTGTGGCAGACCTCTCTGACTCTGCTGCTCCGGTTCTCCGGGATCTGGTTCTCGGCGGCATCCTGAAGACAGATCGAAGAATTTAATCAAGACAATAGACACGATATCATCAAAGAAGGACAGTAATTTCTAAAGGAAAAATCATTAAGAGTAGTATTATAAGAATCAGAAATTCCTAATTGTGATTGAGCATATCCTCGGCCAAATTCCTATTTTCTAAAACAGGCTCGTAGTAATACTCTAAGCGAGCACCACTACAATATTGCTCTAATGCGAATCTAGGACTGGACCTGCATAGGCCACCACTAAAAACGTGTCACGATCCGCACCCAGAATTTGGGCATGAGTCATGGGTACGTCCAGCCTATGCCGCAGCATCGGCGGTAGAATGCTGTCTAGGTCTCCACATATAATATATCCTGTCAATAGTCTCAACTCCGTACGGAGGACAATGATAAATAATCCACAGTTCTATGATATACTCAATCATAAGCTAATAGAAAATAATGGCACGATGAGAATAGAAAAGAGTTCTATTAAAAGCCAACCACAATAAGTCCAACTCAAAACTTGGGTCTAGATGACCTCACAAAATCACAGAATAATAAATACAACTCAGTCTCAGTCTAGAACAATAAATGCAGAAAAATAATCTAAGAATTTGCAGGTAAGGTCTCATCTAGAATAGACAACTCCTCTGGGGTTTCTGGAGTGAAATCTCCCTCTAATACTGGGCCGTAATGAGTGGGGCAAAGATCCTCCAGGTCCTCTGAAAAATGTTATCCAGTCAGGATTGGAGCGAAGCACAAGCACTAACAGCAGTTTCATTAAATTGACAAAGACTATAAACAGTGTAAGAAATACAAGATGGAAATAAATGCTGGAAATGTAAAGTACTGGAGAAAATAAAAATAGGCAATAGAGCATCTAGCAATGAACAATAGACAGTGAATGCTAAAACAAGTGAATCTGAATAATAGACATCTAGCTAAGTGTTTGAATTATCAGTTTATTATGTGATCGGCTTGGGACTTGATCAGGCTGGATATATATGATTAGCTATGATTCTTGTAGGTCAGGCTAACCATATAGTTAGCTATGATGCATGTAGTGGTCAGGCTAATCATATATAACAGCTATGATGCATGTAAATGGTCAGGCCACACCCGACGTAAGAAGTGGGGTGAGCTATGATGCATGTAAAGGTTTGGATATGATCACATAATCTACTAATAGTTCTCCATCCCCCAGTTAGCACGATGGATTCCAATCACGACTCCTCGTGATGGGGATCTAGGGTGCTAACCTGTGTATCCATAGTGTCGAAATCAAGTATGTAATACAACTGCATTATAGAAATAATCAACAATGAAAACTGTCAGAGAATGTACTCGCCTGTGGTCCTGAGCAAAGGGTGAGGATCGATGTCCAAAGTGGGATCACAATGACCTATTTGTGGAATATAATGTCAGATACTGAATTTAAAGGAATTAACATGCTTAATTAATTAAAAAATGAGGCCTCTAGGTCAATTCTGTGGTTTACTGATCAGTACTAGGTTATCCTAGATAAACTAGGTCCACACTAAGGTTTAGGTCCAAAACTAGTTAATTAGTCTCTGGGGTCACTAACTAATGAAAATAATATAAGTAATATGATACTCTATACACATTGGTCTATAATAACTAACACTTATGTCTCAACTGTCATAGACATACTTATATACAACCTTAACTGCTATTTGAGTTCCCAACCTTGTACTGTACTCTATTGGTTGACTGAAGAGTAATACCTAATACATAGACACTGAGACACAAGACTACATACTAAACTGAATTACTGCTCACACACAGACACACCTAGCTACACACAGAGACACACATAGCTACACACAGGTTGACACTAACACAATTTAATACACAGGAACATTACACATACAGGTATTCTCACACTCACTGGTTATTGATGCACGTAGGCTCTCACACTGGTTTTATGTACACAGACACTCATAGTTCACATAGTATACACTCAGGTATTGGTACACCTACACTCACTGCTCACTGACACAGGGAGACACACTGTACACTATTAGTTACTAACCTAAAGCACACACACTATACTTAATAACTGACACACAGCCCTAGAACTAACACTGAGAACACACAGGCACAACTGAACTCCTTACTGAACTCACACACACATGCAGGTGACTCACTGCACACATACACACAGGGTTTCCTAACTGATACACACAGGATACATATGCTAAAGTACTGATACTCTACACAGGTATCAAACTGAACCCCTCACTGATAGACACACTAGTTCTCACCTACACTCTACACACAGGTATCTAATACACTTAACTGGGATACACACTCACTCTCACATCAGGTATATTCTGCACACACTGAAATTTAGCTACACACACATAATACACTGAGATACAAAGAATCTATGCTGAAACTGAAAAGAACCTGGGGAAATCACTCCACAGTGAGGCACAAGTCACTGATACCTCATAGATACATAATTATCACTGAACACACACTACACAGATCTGGATACTGATACCAATAGACACTTAAGTATTGGACTGAAACTCCTTACTGAGAATGAGAACTCCACACACCTAATATCTAGACACACTAAGACACAGGTTCACAGTCTGAATAGTTCAGACTTACACAGGTTCTCACACTCACACACTCACACAAGTCTCAGACATATAGGCATACATATTGGCACACACTGGGTAGGAACTCACACACACTGTGCAGCATTCCCTCACACACCCTAGGTACAATTTAAAACTGGCTGATACTAAGCTACATACCTACACATCACTGAAACCCAATTTCCTGCACACACACTCTCACCACAGACACTCTAATACAAACACAGGTATCACTCAAGTATCTCACAGTCATTTACACACTACACTCTCTAACTGATCTCAACTCCCAATACACTGCACACACAAAATCCTAACTGACACACAGGCTAGACACTAGCTACTGATACACTAGAAACTGCACAGTACACACACGTTCCTCACCCTGATATTGGGATACACACAGACCCACACAGAAACACACACAGGATTCACACTGCACACAGGCATAGGAAATGCTAAGATACACTGATTTCTGATACACTAATCTCAGACATTCACACACACTGAAAATTACTGATACATAATTCCTACCAATAACACCCCTCCCATCTACACAGGTATCTAATACCTATACTGTACAATACTCCCCAGGCCCGACTACACAGGAATCCCTAAATACATTCATACACAGCACAAAACCGTAGGTATACAACTACACACACACACACATATATATATATATATATATATATATATATATATATATATATATATATATATATATATATATATATATATATATGTATACAAATCAGGGTTCCTTATAACTAGGTCAAAATTTGGTATTCCCTCCCATGGAGCATTTCACCAAACACATAATGTGCAAAAACGGATCCCACATCAAGAACTCCAAAAATACCCAAACCTAAACCCTAAATCGAAATCAATATTATAGGTAGGAGATGTAATCATGTATACTTGCAAACCCTTAGGATTAGGGTTCCTGAAATTGGGGAAAAATCCACGTATGAACACAAAACCCTAGTTTCTCCTAGATCTCCATGTAGAAACCCTAAAATCGAAATCTAAACCTCAGGGTGGGTTCCTAATGGGCATTAACAACAGAAATCAGAGATTAAAAGAATAAAATAGGGTTTTACCTAGGGAGATGGATTCTTCAATGGAGGTTCTTCTTCTCCAAGGCTTCTAGACCCAACCCCTTGCTTTTCTTTGCTTTGGAGGATGAAAGTAAATTCCTAGGGCTTGAGATTCTGAAAATTATGGGAGGGAATGATTTTTCTTTAATGGAGGCTAGGTTTAGGTTTTCTTCATGAAGGAAGAGAGGGTTCCCTTTTATATTAAAACCAAGCTAGGGTTTCTAATGCAAAGTTTTAAGTTAAACCCCCAAGTTAGGTCATGAAAAACCTAATTAACTAGGGTTTAGTAAATTTTAGGGTTTGAGGTCCAACCTAAAGTTTGAATTCTAGGGTTTTCCAAGAATTGGGTTTTCAAATAGGGTTAGCCATACTGACTTCTAGGGTTTGACCTAACCCAACACAACCAACATCAAATAAATAGTTTTTAAAAACTCAGCAGATTAATTAAACATATAATTATTCAAAATAGTGAAATTACCCAAATGCCCTTATCTGGAAAAGTGGTAGTGACAATATATATATGTATATAGGTGTGCGTGTATTTGTATGTGATTGTGTGTGTGGTTGTCACTACCACTTTTCCAGGCAAGGGCAATTGTGTAATTTCACTATTTTAAATAGTTATGTATTTCAATTAATCTGCGGAGTTATATAAACTAATTATATATTGTTAGTGATTTTTGGTTTTAGGTCAAGCCCTAGAATGCATTAAGACAAACCCTATTGACTAAACCCTAATTTGAAGACCAATTCTAGAAAAACCCTAGAATTCAGATTTTAGGTTGGACCTCAAACCCTGGACTAACCAAACCTTAGTAACTAGGTTCTACATGACTTAACATAAAGGTTTAACCTAAAACTAAGCTTGGAAACCCTAACCTAGTTGTTTATATAAAAGGGAGCCACCATTCTTCATGTAGTAGAAGAAACCCTAGCCTCCACAAGAGAAAGCCATCTCCCCACCATAGATTTCGAAATCTAGCCCTAGGGATCCCATTCTCCTCCTCCAAAGCAAGGAAAGCAAGGAACTTGGGTCAAAAAGCCTTGGGGAAGAAGAACTTCCATTGGAGGAACCATCCCTATAGGTAAATCCGAATTATTTATTCTTTTATTCTATTTTTCTGATGATTAATGCCATTAGGAAACCACCCTGAGATTTAGATTTCGATTTTAGGGTTTTGATTAGGTTTTGGTGTTCATACGTTTGTTTTTCCCAATTTTCGTGAACCCTAATCCTAGGGGTTTGCAAGTATACAGGATTACATCTCCTACCTATAGTCTAGATCTCTATTTTAGGGTTTTGGATCTCGGTTTCTGGAGATTCTCGATGTGGAAGCAGTGTTTGGGGGTTTCTGTACAGTCGGGTAATTGTGTGTGAACTGTGTGTTTTAACAGTGTGGGTTTGTGTCCCTGTGTCACAGTATCAGACATTGGGGGAGAGGGTTCTGCGTAGATTCGGGTTTTGTGAGTGTTAGGGCTTTGTATTAAAGTGTAGCAGTGTCTTGCTGTGTCGTGTCTATGTGAGCATTGTGTGTTATAGCTGTATTTGTATCATTGTGTTTAGAACTGTGTGTGGGTGTAGGGGTATCAGTAGATACCTGTGCCTGTGTGAGAAATAAGTGTGTGTGCAGTGAGTTTCCTGCCTGTGGTGTCTGATTTCTTCAGTAGCTGTGTGTATGTGTGCATTAGAGTGTAGAGTCGGGCCCAGGTTTTGTGTATTAGACATTGGGGTTGATTAGGGGATTATATGTGTGAGGTAGCTATGTATCTATGTGTTGTGTAGTTGTTTAACTTCAGTGAGTTTATGTATCGGTAGAGTGTTTGGGGGTTTCACTACTGTGAACCTGTGTATGAGTGAGCAATAGGTTGTGTATTAGTTATGAGTTAACTGGGTGTGTTTCAGTGCAACTGTGGGTGTATCCTTTGTGAGAATTAGAACCTATGTATCAGTGTGTTAGATACCTGTCTGTGTGAGGGAACTTGTGGCTGTGTGTATCAGATATGGGAAAGAGGATGTGCAGCAGTGTGAGTTAGGTATCAGTATTTCAGTGAGTGATTTTTTCCCGTGTATTAATTAGTGTAGATTCTGTGTGTATCAGTTAGAAGTGTATGCCTGTGTAAATTTTTACGTATTAGATATCTATGTGTGTGTGTGTGATTTTTCCAGGTTCAATAGTGTTCAGTGTGTGCAGGTGTGTAGTGTGTGTCTAGCTATGTATTAGAAACCTATGTGAATTCTCTGTGTGTCTAAGTGTGTGTGAACTGTAGGTGTGTGAGAGAGAGCAGTTCAGTTTCTGTTTGTGTGAGGAATTCTCAGATTTCTGTGATAAACATCAGTGTCTTCCCTGTGCAGTTGAGAGCAGAGTGAGATGAGTGCCTACCTGAGTGTACCTAGGTATATCAGTGTGTACCAATTTCAGTATGTGCAATGTGTATCAGATTAGGGAAGAGCAAACTGTGTATTACCTGTGTGACTGAGTAATAGAAATATATGTGGGTATAGATAGGTTGTGAGCAAGAACTGTGCAGTGTGCAGGATTCTGGGTAGGTGGTTGTATGTGCAGTAGGGATAGATGCTACCTGTGTGTGTGAATTTTAGTGTGTTAATGTCTGTGTGAAGATGATACTTGTGTTCCTCATTGTGTATCAGTATACCTGTGTGAGTGAGTGCTATGTGTGCATGTGTAGAGTGAGTGCCTGTATCAGTTAAACTTGTGTATGTGCAGTGAACCATATTAGTGCAGTTTAGTACTGTGTCAGTATAGGTGTATCTGGGTCAGAGAGTGTATACCTGTGTATGGATACTGTGTGTAAATGAATGAACTAATGTGCATCCAGAATTAGAGTACTGTGTACTCCTTCAGTGACTGAGAAATCAGTGTGTGAGTGAGGGTAGCAGGAATCATAGGGAGATTGGTGTAAGCTGTGTAGAATTGAGTTTAGGGTGGGGTGTTAAGTTATAGAGGTGAGATTAGACAGTTTATGTGTGTTCCTATGTAAATACCTGTGTGTAAGGTATATGTATCAGTAATTTTGTATTAAGGTGTGTAGGTATGTGTGAACTGAATGTACCAGTGAGCAAGGGTCAAACTCACCTGGTTGATCTTGCCAGTAGCCATATGCTTGTCTCAAGGGTTAGGCCATACATGTATGAAGTCTGAACCATTTCAGACTGTGAAACTGTGTAGCAGTGTAGGGAAATAGGTATGTGTGTGAGTGATGGACTAGGGTTGGATTAGGGGATCCTGTTGAACAGTTTGATATGTGTGTTAGGATTAAGATTATGTATCACTAAGTGAGTACCTATGTGTATAAATCGTTTGTATTTGGCATTGGTCAAATTGGTATCATGTATAGTAGGTGAGGTTAGATACCAAATAGGAATTAGGTATTAAGTTACTAGTTAAGTTATTAACTAGTATAAGTTAGGTATCCCTAGTATGATATAGAATTTGACTAGTGGATCTAGTATTGACCAGTAGATTTTTAGGATGACCTAGAAACCTCGTATTTAATTTGTTAAACATGTTATTTCTTTAATTCAGCATCTGACATTAATATTCCATAAATAGGTCATTGTGATCCCACTTTGGACATCGATCCTCACACCTTGTTCAGGACCACAGGCGAGTACATTCTCTGACAGTTTTTATTGTTGATTACTTCTATAAATTGTAGTGTATTACATACTTGATTCCGACATTATGGATACACGGGTTAGCACCCTAGATCCCCATCATGAGGAGTCGTGATTGGAATCCATCGTGCTAGCTGGGGGAATGGGGAACTATTAGTAGATTATGTGATCATATCCAAACTTACCATGCATCATAGCTCACCCCACTTCTCACGTCGGGTACGGCCTGACCATCATCATGCTTCATAGCTGTTATATATGATTAGCCTGACCATTATCATGCATCATAGCTAACCATATGGTTAGCCTGACCTTCAAGAATCATAGCTAATCATATATAACCAGCCTGATCTAGTCCCAAGCCGATCACATGATAAACTAATATTTCAAACACTTAGCTAGATGTTTTATCTTTATTCAGATTTACTTGTTCTAGCATTCACTGTTTATTGTTCATTGCTAGATGCTCTATTGTCTATTTCATTTTCTCCTGTACTTCTCATTTTCAGCATTTATTTCCATCTTGTATCTCTTACACTGTTTATAGACTTTGTCAATTTAATGAAACTGCTGTTAGTGCTTGTGCTTCGCTCCAATCCTGACTGGATAACATTTTTCAGAGGACCTGGAGGATCTTTGCCCCACTCATTACGGCCCAGGATTAGAGGGTGATTTCACTCCAGAAACCCCAGAGGAGTTGCCTAGCCTAGAGGAGAACGTACCTGGCTGCTCTTAGACTATTTTTTCTGTATTATTGCTTTAGACTGAGACTGAGATGTATTTATTATTTTATGACTTTGTGAGGTCATTTAGACCCAGGATTTGAGTTGGATTATTGTGGTTGGTTTTTATTAGAACTCTTTTCTATTCTCATCGTGCTATGATTTCTATTAGCTTGTGATTGAGTATATCATAGAACTGTGGTTTATTTATCATTGTCCTCCGTACGGAGTTGAGACTATTGACAGGATATATTATATGTTGAGACCTAGACAGCGTTCTACCGCCGATGCTGCGGCGTAGGCTGGACGTACCCACGACTCATGCCCAAATTTCGGGTACGGATCGTGACACGTTTTTAGTGGTGGCCCATGCAAGTCAGTAGTCGAGTCCTAGAACCGCATTAGAGCGATATCGTAGTGGTGCTCTCTTAGAGTATTACTACGAGCCTGTTTTAGGAAATAGGAATTAGGCCGAGGATATGCTCAATCATAATTAGGAAATTCTGATTCTTATGACATTACTCTTAATAATTTTCCTTTAGAATTTTTTTATCCTTCCTTGATGATATCGTATCTATTGCCTTAATTAAATCTTTCGATCTGTCTTCAGGATGCCGCCAAGAAGGTCCCAGAGACTCGGAGCAGCAGATTCAGAGAGGTCTGCCACCTCTCGCCCTGCCGGACAGACATTCGCAGCACCTCCTACATCTCCAGTACATGTGGGAGTGTCTGCAGCATTCGGGGGTCCACCACCACCAGTTCAGAGGGTCCCCACAGCTTCGACGGCACCACCTCCACCAGTTCAGCATCCAGGAGGTGTGCCCGTCGATGGAGCACAGATGTTCGCTTTGATTCAGGGCATGGTCGATGCCCAGAGGACGTCGGCAGAGGCCCAGAGAGTGCAGGCTGAGGCACACCAGGCCCAGACAGAGATGATGAGGGTGAACATGGAGAATGCTCACCAAGTGGCTCTCCAGGCTGTGGAGAGGGTCACTCAGCAACAGCAGCATCCTGGTCAGCAACAACAGAGGCCGGGCACCATTGTGGACTTCAAGAGGATGATGCCTCGGGAGTTCAAGGGGACAGAAGGGATACTCTACGCCGATGATTGGCTAGAGGACATCGAGAGGAACTTACGTTTGGCGCAGATTCCAGAGGCGCTCCAGATCGAGGCAGCTGGCAGCCAGATGTTCGACATTGCCTTGACGTGGTTTCGCACGGAGCTGAGACTCTTGCGCAGGGGACTCACTTGGGAGGATTTTAAGGAACTCTTCAAAGAAAAGTTCTTTTCTGATGTCGCCCTGGGAGCTTTGGAGAGTCAGTTCCATGACTTAGCCCAGGGGAGCTCATCCGTCGATGAGTATGCCGCGGAGTTTTCCCGCCTGAGCCGCTTCGCGCCATCGATGATTAGAGATCCGGGAGACAGGGCCCAGAAATTCAGAAAGGGGCTGACAAGGGAGATCAAGTCTCCCACGTCGGGACGTCGCACAGCTACCTACGAGGGCATATTGATGGATGCCCAAGTAGCCGAGGACGATTTGGGCCTCAGGCCCAAGAGGGGACACGATGGTTCCGAAGGAGCAAACAGTAGTACGGGACTGGGCAAGCGTCCACACTTTCAGCAGCAACAGCAGAGAACCTTTCAGCAGCAGCATCAGGCACCAGCCCGAGGGCAGGCCCAGCAACAGCAACAGAGACAGAACCAGCCCGCTATCCAGTGTGCGTACTGTGGGAAGATGGGACATACTAGAGATATCTGGAGGAAAAGATTGGGCTCATGTCTATCCTGCGGATCGACGACACACCAGCTGAAGGATTGTCCTACCTTTCGTCCAGGTCAGGGTGGAGCAGCCGCCCAGAGAGGATCGGACAGGGTGCCTACCGCACCAGGAGGCCAACAACAGAGGGGACCACTTCCACCGCAACATCAGAAGTTCGCCCAGCATCAGCAGCAGAGAGGTGCACCCCAGGGGCGAGCATACGCCATGGCAGTCGAGGAGATCGAGCCAGCAGGAGACTTGATCACAGGTTCGGTTCTTCTCGATTGTATTCCCGTATTTACCTTATTCGACTCTGGCGCTTCCCATAGTTTTGTGTCTGTATCATATGCACTTCGACATTATTTAGACACAGAAATATTAGCTAGGACTTGCAAGATCATGACTGGTGGAGGTATTATACTAGTCCGTGATTACTGTAAGGACCGGAGAGTGTCAGTAGGAGGCCGAGACTTGAGCGTGAGTTTACTCGTCATGCCACTTCTGGGGTACGATATTGTGCTCGGAATGGACTGGTTGAGTAGACATCATGCTACTATAGATTGTTATAGAGGCAGAGTATTGTTTAGACCACCAGGAGAGCCAGAGTTTGAGGTTGTCAGGGAAGCAGCGGAACAGAGGAGGAGCACGTTTTGCGGAGCCAGGACGGAAGAAGAGGAGTTGCCACATCCTCTAATAGCAGAGTTCCTGGATGTATTTCCAGAGGAGTTGCCAGGCTTGCCGCCAGACAGAGATGTTGAGTTCTCTATAGACTTGGTTCCAGGAGCGGAGCCCATTTCACAACATGTCTATAGAGTCAACAACAGCGAGCTGGCAGAACTGAAGAAGCAAGTTGAGGAGTTGCAGGACAAAGGCTTCATCAAATCTAGTTCATCACCATGGGGAGCTCCGGTATTGTTCGTACCGAAGAAGGACGGCACGGTGCGTATGTGCATTGATTATAGAGCTTTGAACAAAATTACTATCAAGAACAAGTACCCGCTGCCGAGGATAGATGATCTTTTCGATCAATTGAGCGGGGCGGGAGTGTTTTCAAAGATAGATTTGAGGTCAGGCTATCACCAGGTGAAGGTGAAGAAAGAAGACACGTCGAAGACAGCTTTTCGGACCAGATACGGCCAGTTTGAGTTCATGGTGATGCCATTTGGTTTAACCAATGCACCCGCAGTATTCATGAACCTGATGAATAAGGTGTTCCACCAGTACCTTGACAAGTTCGTGGTAGTGTTCATCGACGATATTCTTGTGTATTCCAAGACCCCGGAGGAGCACGAAGAGCACCTGAGGTTGGTCTTAGAGACTCTCAGGAGGGAGAAGCTGTACGGGAAACTCTCTAAGTGTGAATTCTTCCTTGACAAGGTCGAATTTCTTGGGCATGTGGTATCGGGTGACGGAATCTCGGTAAACCCAAAGAAGATCGAGACAGTGGAGTCGTGGGCTACCCCTAGTTCGGTAGCTGAGATCAGGAGTTTTCTAGGGCTAGCAGGATACTACAGGAGGTTTGTACAAGACTTCTCCAAGATTGCAGCGCCGATGACCAGATTGACTAGGAAAGATGTGAATTTTGTCTGGACGGAGGAATGCCAGGCTGCATTTGATGAACTAAAGAAGAGGTTGACAACAGCTCCAGTTTTGACGTTGCCAGCAGGGACAGGTGGTTTCACCATATACAGTGATGCTTCAGGGAAGGGTCTGGGATGCGTTCTTCAGCAGCACGGGAAGGTAATTGCCAATGCTTCCAGGCAGTTACGCCCTCATGAAAAGAACTATCCCACCCATGATTTGGAGTTGGCAGCAGTTATATTCGCTCTAAAGTTGTGGAAGCATTATCTGTACGGAGAGCGTGTGGAGATCTTCACAGACCACAAGAGCTTGAAGTACGTATTCACACAGAAGGAGCTGAACATGAGGCAGAGGAGGTGGTTAGAGTTGATGAAGGACTTTGACATCTCATTGCAGTACCATCCAGGGAAGGCCAACGTAGTCGCCGATGCCTTGAGCAGGTATCCGATGGCTATGTACTTGACGACAGATAGGCATTTGTTGGCTGATCTGGAAAGCTTGGAGATTGAGGTGTTAGTTCCCGGTACTGAGATTCAGATGTGGGGATTGCAGATACAGTCCGAGCTGATGGACAGGATCAGAGCTACGCAGTACGATGATGAGACTCTGAGGAGTATCAGAGCACAGATTCAGATGGGATTATCGGACGACTTTACTATCGCAGATGATGGTTCTCTACGGTACGGCACAAGGATATGTGTGCCAAGCGGGGAGCTGCGCGAGAAGGTTTTACAGGAGGCACACCGCTCTCAGTACTCGATGCATCCAGGTGCCAACAAGATGTATCGAGACTTGAGGGAGCACGTATGGTGGTATGGAATGAAGTGCGAGGTAGAACGCTTCGTATCCCGGTGTCTAGTGTGCCAGCAGGTAAAGGCAGACCGGCAGAGGCCAGGTGGTTTGCTTCAACCTTTACCGATTCCAGAATGGAAATGGGAGCACGTGACCATGGATTTCGTTTCAGGGCTTCCACGTTCTCCAGGAGGGAAGGACGCGATTTGGGTCATCGTGGACAGGTTGACCAAATCAGCCCATTTCTTACCTTTCAAGGTGGGCACGTCGACAGAGAAGCTAGCAGAGATGTACGTGCGACAGATTGTTAGACTTCATGGAGTTCCTATGAGCATCGTCCCGGATCGGGATAGTCATTTCACTTCCCACTTCTGGAGGAGTCTGCAGGCTAGCTTGGGCACTCAGCTCAAGTTCAGTACCGCATATCACCCCCAGACAGACGGGCAGTCTGAACGGACTATTCAGACTCTCGAGGATATGCTACGCACTTGTGTTTTAGATCTCGGAGGTTCTTGGGAGAATCATCTGCACCTGGTAGAGTTTGCTTACAACAACAGCTACCAGGCCAGCATCGAGATGTCACCATTTGAGACTCTTTATGGACGAAGGTATCGTACACCATTATCTTGGGACGACGTTGGAGAGAGGGCCTTGTTAGGACCAGAAATGGTCGTGGATGCAGCAGAAAAGGTGAAACTCATCAGAGACAGACTGCGAGTGGCGCAGGACAAACAGCGGCATTGGGCCGACAGCCACCGTAGACCCCTTGAGTTTCAGGTATAGATTGTTATTTTCTAGCTTGTGTTTGTTTGTTTAGACTGCATGTTGAGGCTGTTTTGTTTTAGGTTGGCGACCTAGTATTCCTACGGATTTCTCCGACGCGTGGCACGATTCGTTTTGGCAGAGGCGGGAAGCTTAGCCCATGCTACATCGGACACTTCGGTATTCTTGCGAGGGTAGGTACAGTGGCGTATAGACTGGACTTGCCGCCTGCATTGGAGGGAGTACATGATGTGTTCCACGTGTCGCAGCTGAGACGGTACGTGGCAGACCCTAGTCACGTACTGGATCACTCAGAGATTGAGGTTGGTCCGACGCTCAGCTACCCCGAGCAGCCCGTAGAGATCTTGGACCGCAGAGAGAAGGTATTGCGGAACCAAACTATTCCTTTGGTTCGTGTTGCATGGAGACATCACTCTCCAGGGGAGTCGACCTGGGAGAGAGAGGACGAAATGCGCGAGCAATACCCGTATCTCTTCTAGACTTGAGGTATTTCCTTTTCTGATTTCATTCTTGTTCTAGTTCAGTCCAATTTCGAGGACGAAATTTCTTTTAGGAGGGTAGACTTGTCACTACCACTTTTCCAGGCAAGGGCAATTGTGTAATTTTACTATTTTAAATAGTTATGTATTTCAATTAATCTGCGGAGTTATATAAACTAATTATATATTGTTAGTGATTTTTGGTTTTAGGTCAAGTCCTAGAATGCATTAAGACAAACCCTATTGACTAAACCCTAATTTGAAGACCAATTCTAGAGAAACCCTAGAATTCAGATTTTAGGTTGGACCTCAAACCCTGGACTAACCAAACCTTAGTAACTAGGTTCTACATGATTTAACATAAAGGTTTAACCTAAAACTAAGCTTGGAAACCCTAACCTAGTTGTTTATATAAAAGGGAGCCACCATTCTTCATGTAGTAGAAGAAACCCTAGCCTCCACAAGAGAAAGCCATCTCCCCACCACAGATTTCGAAATCTAGCCCTAGGGATCCCATTCTCCTCCTCCAAAGCAAGGAAAGCAAGGAACTTGGGTCAAAAAGCCTTGGGGAAGAAGAACTTCCATTGGAGGAACCATCCCTATAGGTAAATCCGAATTATTTATTCTTTTATTCTGTTTTTCTGATGATTAATGCCATTAGGAAACCACCCTGAGATTTAGATTTCGATTTTAGGGTTTTGATTAGGTTTTGGTGTTCATACGTTTGTTTTTCCCAATTTTCGTGAACCCTAATCCTAGGAGTTTGCAAGTATACAGGATTACATCTCCTACCTATAGTCTAGATCTCTATTTTAGGGTTTTGGATCTCGGTTTCTGGAGATTCTCGATGTAGAAGCAGTATTTGGGGGTTTCTGTGCAGTCGGGTAATTATGTGTGAACTGTGTGTTTTAACAGTGTGGGTTTGTGTCCCTGTGTCACAGTATCAGACATTGGGGGAGAGGGTTCTGCGTAGAGTCGGGTTTTGTGAGTGTTAGGGCTTTGTATTAAAGTGTAGCAGTGTCTTGCTGTGTCGTATCTATGTGAGCATTGTGTGTTATAGCTGTATTTGTATCATTGTGTTTAGAACTGTGTGTGGGTGTAGGGGTATCAGTAGATACCTGTGCCTGTATGAGAAATAAGTATGTGTGCAGTTAGTTTCCTGCCTGTGGTGTCTGATTTCTTCAGTAGCTGTGTGTATGTGTGCATTAGAGTGTAGAGTCGGGCCCAGGTTTTGTGTATCAGACATTGGGGTTGATTAGGGGATTATATGTGTGAGGTAGCTATGTATCTATGTGTTGTGTAGTTGTTTAACTTTAGTGAGTTTATGTATCAGTAGAGTGTTTGGGGGTTTCACTACTGTGAACCTATGTATGAGTGAGCAATAGGTTGTGTGTTAGTTATGAGTTAACTGGGTGTGTTTCAGTGCAACTGTGGGTGTATCCATGTGTGAGAATTAGAACCTATGTATCAGTGTGTTAGATACCTGTCTGTGTGAGGGAACTTGTGGCTGTGTGTATCAGATATGGGAAAGAGGATGTGCAGCAGTGTGAGTTAGGTATCAGTGTCTCAGTGAGTGATTTTTTCCCGTGTATTAATTAGTGTAGATTCTGTGTGTATCAGTTAGAAGTGTATGCCTGTGTAAATTTTTGGGTATTAGATATCTATGTGTGTGTGTGTGATTTTTCCAGGTTCAATAGTGTTCAGTGTGTGCAGGTGTGTAGTGTGTGTCTAGCTATGTATTAGAAACCTATGTGAATTCTCTGTGTGTCTAAGTGTGTGTGAACTGTAGGTGTGTGAGAGAGAGCAGTTCAGTTTCTGTTTGTGTGAGGAATTCTCAGATTTCTGTGATAAACATCAGTGTCTTCCCTGTGCAGTTGAGAGCAGAGTGAGATGAGTGCCTACCTGAGTGTACCTAGGTATATCAGTGTGTACCAATTTCAGTATGTGTAATGTGTATCAGATTAGGGAGGAGCAAACTGTGTATTACCTGTGTGACTGAGTAATAGAAATATATGTGGGTATAGATAGGTTGTGAGCAAGAACTGTGCAGTGTGCAGGATTCTGGGTAGGTGGTTGTGTGTGCAGTAGGGATAGATGCTACCTGTGTATGTGAATTTCAGTGTATTAATGTCTGTGTGAAGATGATACTTGTGTTCCTCATTGTGTATCAGTATACCTGTGTGAGTGAGTGCTATGTGTGTATGTGTAGAGTGAGTGCCTGTATCAGTTAAACCTGTGTATGTGCAGTGAACCATATTAGTGCAGTTTAGTACTGTGTCAGTATAGGTGTATCTGGGTCAGAGAGTGTATACCTGTGTATGGATACTGTGTGTAAATGAATGAACTAATGTGCATCCAGAATTAGAGTACTGTGTACTCCTTCAGTGACTGAGAAATCAGTGTATGAGTGAGGGTAGCAGGAATCATAGGGAGATTGGTGTAAGCTGTGTAGAATTGAGTTTAGGGTGGGGTGTTAAGTTATAGAGGTGAGATTAGACAGTTTATGTGTGTTCCTATGTAAATACCTGTGTGTAAGGTATATGTATCAGTAATTTTGTATTAAGGTGTGTAGGTATGTGTGAACTGAATGTACCAGTGAGCAAGGGTCAAACTCACCTGGTTGATCTTGCCAGTAGCCATATGCTTGTCTCAAGGGTTAGGCCATACATGTATGAAGTCTGAACCATTTCAGACTGTGAAACTGTGTAGCAGTGTAGGGAAATAGGTATGTGTGTGAGTGATGGACTAGGGTTGGATTAGGGGATCCTGTTGAACAGTTTGATATGTGTGTTAGGATTAAGATTATGTATCACTAAGTGAGTACCTATGTGTATAAATCGTTTGTATTTGGCATTGGTTAAATTGGTATCATGTATAGTAGGTGAGGTTAGATACCAAATAGGAATTAGGTATTAAGTTACTAGTTAAGTTATTAACTAGTATAAGTTAGGTATCCCTAGTATGATATAGAATTTGACTAGTGGACCTAGTATTGACCAGTAGATTTTTAGGATGACCTAGAAACCTCGTATTTAATTTGTTAAACATGTTATTTCTTTAATTCAGCATCTGACATTAATATTCCATAAATAGGTCATTGTGATCCCACTTTGGACATCGATCCTCACACCTTGCTCAGGACCACAGGCGAGTACATTCTCTGACAGTTTTCATTGTTGATTACTTCTATAAATTGTAGTGTATTACATACTTGATTCCGACACTATAGATACACGGGTTAGCACCCTAGATCCCCATCATGAGGAGTCGTGATTGGAATCCATCGTGCTAGCTGGGGGAATGGGGAACTATTAGTAGATTATGTGATCATATCCAAACTTACCATGCATCATAGCTCACCCCACTTCTCACGTCTGGTGCGGCCTGACCATCATCATGCTTCATAGCTGTTATATATGATTAGCCTGACCATTATCATGCATCATAGCTAACCATATGGTTAGCCTGACCTTCAAGAATCATAGCTAATCATATATAACCAGCCTGATCTAGTCCCAAGCCGATTACATGATAAACTAATATTTCAAACACTTAGCTAGATATTTTATCTTTATTCAGATTTACTTGTTCTAGCATTCACTGTTTATTGTTCATTGCTAGATGCTCTATTGTCTATTTCATTTTCTCCTGTACTTCTCATTTTCAGCATTTATTTCCATCTTGTATCTCTTACACTGTTTATAGACTTTGTCAATTTAATGAAACTGCTGTTAGTGCTTGTGCTTCGCTCCAATCCTGACTGGATAACATTTTTTAGAGGATCTGGAGGATCTTTGCCCCACTCATTACGGCCCAGGATTAGAGGGTGATTTCACTCCAGAAACCCCAGAGGAGTTGCCTAGCCTAGAGGAGAACGTACCTGGCTGCTCTTAGACTATTTTTTTTGTATTATTGCTTTAGACTGAGACTGAGATGTATTTATTATTTTGTGACTTTGTGAGGTCATTTAGACCCAGGATTTGAGTTGGATTATTGTGGTTGGTTTTTATTAGAACTCTTTTCTATTCTCATCGTGCTATGATTTCTATTAGCTTGTGATTGAGTATATCATAGAACTGTGGTTTATTTATCATTGTCCTCCGTACGGAGTTGAGACTATTGACAGGATATATTATATGTTGAGACCTAGACAGCGTTCTACCGCCGATGCTGCGGCGTAGGCTGGACGTACCCACGACTCATGCCCAAATTCCGGGTGCGGGTCGTGACAGTGGTCGTGTGTGTGTGAGAGTGAGGGGGGGATAGCAGTGAGCAGTGTCGAGGGCGTGCAGCGAGCCGCCGCAGCAAGCTGTGCACAGTGCGCTGCTGTGCACACAGCAGCAGCAGCAGCAAGAGCAGCAGCAGCATTCGCAGTAGGTAGTAGAGAGATAGATCTATATATCTATATAAATAGGTTATTAGATAAGTTAGTTTATTAGATAGCAAGATAGATGGATTGATAGTTAGATAGGTAAATAGATAGATAGTTAGATAAGTGGATAGCTAGTTAGATATATGGGTAAATAGATTAGATTGATAGATAGATATATAAGTAGATACATAGAATATTAAATAGTTAGGTAGTTAGATATATTGATAAATAGATGGATAGCTAGCTAGGTAGATAGATGAATAGATAGGTAGGTAGATACATAGATAAATAGATGGATAGATATCTAGGTAGATAGATATCTAGATACATAGATACATAAATGAATAGTTAGGTAGATAGTTAGATAGATAAATACTAGATAGTTAGATAGATAGTTAGATACCTAGATAGATGCATAGATAGATAGATGGATAGGTATATATGTATGGGTATGTGTATGTGTTTGTGAGATATATATATGTAGATACCTAGGTATATGCCTATATGTATTAGATATATATATATTTTACCCTAGATTATAGCTAGATATACATGTTTATGCATAGTTAGTTAGCTAGAGGGGTAGTAGGATTGAGTTAGAGAGGTATCTCAATACCTTGAGATACCAAGGTATCTCAATACCTTGAGATATCCAAGGTATTGAGTTTCGAGCGGGGTTTTTGAACAATTGCCTAGGTTTGAGTTTAGAGATAGATTTTTATGCTTATGTGTATATATTTACGCGTGCTAGGATAGGTTTTAGCGGGTTTAGGCGGGGCGTATAGCGTAGGGTGAGGTATCAGATACCGAGGGTATCCAGGTATCTCAAGGAGGCGAGTTTGAGGGTTTATTAGCCTAATGACCTAGTTTTGACCTAGAATTTTAGGGGCACCCTTGTTTGACCTATACTTGACCGTAGTTGACCCGGTTGACCACCAAAGTCAACTTTTGACCTAGTTTTGACCCAGAGTTGACTTTTTGGACCCAGAGTTGACTTTTTGATCCAGATTTTATCGGTTTGACCTAGAACGATCCTAGAAGTCTATTTTTAGTTATTTTTATATCTGTTTAACTCATTAGAACCCTGTTTAACCTTGCTTTTCATAATAGGTCCTTGCGATACCAGTTCGGATCGCTAGTTGCTCAGGACGTCAAGCGAGTACATTCTTTGATAGTTTTTATTATCTGATGATTATTATGATTCAGCTTCTAGTATAGTATTATCTGATTATTCTGGCACAACACGGGACACTGACTGGTATTTTTTGGATTCATTTACTTGCGACACGTACATTTCATGTTTCTGGCCTCTATTCCGGAATTACTACTGGCATCACCTACAGGCATCACTCATATTTCAGGCTGGACTCATCTTGATTTACGTGTCGGGTCTTGGATTCACTTGTATTAGTCGGGGCGGGGAAATACTCGAGTAGACATGTAAACATTTCCTTCTGGAATCATCAGGAATCACTCCCTCTGGTCTAATCAGGAATGATAGCAGCCGCACACCCAGTGCGCGGTGAGCCGTACTTACCCCTAGCCGTTTACATGTCGAAACAAGTATTTCAAAGACACCGAGTTCATTCTTTATAGTCCTGACTCTCTTGCATTTCTTGTTGGTCTCACTTACATGTTTCTGGACTTAACTCACTACATGTATTTCATGCTGGACTCACTACACGTTCATGTGCACGGACTTGATCTTAGCTTAGATTTCTTGTATCTTACAGTTACTACTATCTTGTTTCTGATATTCCTGCATCTTTACCTTTATGCACCAGTGATTTATATATTTCTTGTTTCATACTTGCTTCATTCTTCTTGCTACTTGCTATAACTGTTTATAGTTTTTATCATTTAAATGGAACTGCTGTTAGAGATGTACTTGCTCCAGTCCTGACTGGACATATTTTTCAGAGTATCCAGAGGAGTGGTGTCCGACGTTTTATGGACCTGAGCCTGTCGATGGTGCAAACAGGGACCCTCTAGTTTAGGGGTAATTTCCGGGTTGGTAGCCGGGATCACTAAGACCTTGTTATTGTTTTATTAGCTTTTAGCACCGGATTTGTCTCCGGTTTTGGATTGAGACCTTATATTGTATATTATTTTGGATGATGTATTATTATTATTGATGTTGTGGTTGTTGTAGTAGTTGTTGTTGGTTAGACTTTGGAGTTGTTAGTTTTCTTTGTTATCTTATCGTGCTTAGATTCATGATTGAGTACTTGATTATCATTATGATATTGCTCCTCCGTTTGGAGTTGAGATATTGACAGGTTTATATATTGATTGTGTGAGATTGTTATCTAGATAGTTGACCTAGACAACGTTCTACCGCTGATGCTGCGGCGTAGGCTGGACATACCCACGACTCATACCCGATTTTTCGGATGCGGGTCGTGACAGCCGTGTCCGGCCATCCCCTGCCCGCAGACCGTCGGAGCCCAACCCGATGGCCTGAGCCCACCTCGCTGAACGGCTACTCACCGCCAGCACCACCACCTTCCATCGTCGTCACCCTCACCTTCGTCCCTGTCGACCCGACCGCCGGAGACTAGCAGCTGACCCGCCGGAACGAACACCCCATTTTTCCTCAACCTGCCGCCTCACCATCTCTGCCTGGACAGACCCAAACCCGACTGCCATCCTTCCCATTCGCCTGCACGAACGCAGGAGACCGTTCACCTGAAGCCCACGTCGACCGAAACCAGCTGCCACCCCGTCGACGACTCGTTTGTACGACCGGAGACCTGCTGACCACCGTGAACCCGAGCAGCACCCCGCTGCCACCCTCTTCGCGATGACCTCGAAACGAATGCCTCATCCCGCGTATACAGGTTCGTGTTCTCCCTCTTGCGTATATGTACACGTACACGCATACGCGTAGTTCTCATTAGTATGCATACGTATTTTAGCTATGTTTAATATACGTGTATTGTATATTGGTATAATTGGTATATATATATATATATATATATATATATATATATATATATATATATATATATATATATATATATTATGTGAACTCAATTAGTGTATATGTATTAGTATATGTATTTAGTATATGTTTAATGTATATAATTGTTATATATATACATATATATATATATATATAGTATATAAATTCAATTACTATATATACACATATATATATGGTATATGTATTTATTGGTGCACATATATATTATAAGTATTAATGTTATAAACTAGTTAAGACTATGTATAATTATATATGTACTAGGTGACTCGAGTGTAATTACGGATATCCCGTAGTTACATTGACCTGTGACCAAGTGAATTGTTAGCAGACTGCCATATGTACACTGACGTACTGGCAAGACCCGTATTAATTGACTGTCTGTTATACACAACAATTAGTACATGACCCGTGCAACTAGACGCACACTTGACCCTGTAGATGACAAGTGCCACCCCCTAGCGTAGTCTCTGAGTTCCTTGTGTTTTGATTGTGTGTGTTAGTGTAATGTCTGATGCAATATTGTATTATATGATATGTCTATAGGACTGTTGGATCATTCAGACGATACTTTGGAAACAGGATATTGGTATTGCCAGCTAAGGACCACAGGCGAGTACATTCTCTGACAGTTTTTATTATGTTGATTATCTCTATAATTCTAGTTGTATAGCGTACATGATTCTGACACTGTTGTTTACACGAGTTTGCATCATCGAGACCTGTTACGAAGAGTCATGATTTGGAATCCATTGTGCTAGCTGGAAAAACGGGGAAATATTAGTAGATTATGTGATCATACCCAACTCTACATGCATCATAGCTCACCCACACCTCACGTCGGTGCATCCTGACCATTACATGCCTCATAGCCTGTTATATGTGATTAGCCTAACTATTGCTCGCATCATAGCTATCTGGATGGTTAGCCTGACCTTACATAAATCATAGCTAATCATATGTAACAAGCCTGATCAGTCCTAAGCCGATCACATGATATGCTGATATTTCACACACTTAGCTAGATGTTCTTGACATGTATCTCTAGTATATTGATCTAGCATTCCTTATGTTCTAATTATTATTCTAGTACTCATTTATATTCTAGTTCATTGTTCTAACATGCACTTGTATTTCTATTCATTGCTAGATGTACATTGATGATGATATGCTCCAGTATTCCTTTATTTCAGTACTTCATTATTCCAGTATTTCTTATTGCCAGTATTCATATCAATCTTGTATTTCTTTACACTATATTATAGTTTTTGTCAATATATGTGGAACTACTGTTAGTGCTTGTACTTCGCTCTAATCCTGACTGGATATATTTTTCCAGAGGATCTTGAGGACTTCTGTCCCACACACTACGGACCAGGTATAGATGCAGACTATACATCAGAGATCTTAGAGGAGACTATTCCTTTAGAGGAGATATTACCTACAACTATCTAGACAATATTTATTTTATGCACTGAGACTTATTTGATGTTATTTCAGTTTACGTTAAGACTTATTCTTAGTTTATGTTGGGACTTGTGGAGACTTTATGTTAGACAGCTAGACTGTGGTTCATCTTTATTTTGAGACATGGTGTTTAACTATGTCATTCTTCTTATCTTTTATCGTGCCTTTATACTCTTATAGTTGTTGTGATTGAGTTTGCATTATAAGCTATTGTGAGATGTATATTATCCTCCTTATGGAGTTGATATCATTGACATGTTGTGAGTATTGTTTAGTATATTATTGAGACATAGACAGCGTTCTACCGCCGATGCTGCGGCGTAGGCTGGACGTACCCACGGCTCATGGCCAAATTCCGGGTGCGGGTCGTGACACATTTTTAGTGGTGGCCCATGCAGGTCTAGTTTCGCAAGTTATGCGATATCGTGGTAGTGCGACAACTTAGTTGTACTGCTGTGAGCCTGCAATAGGATATAGGAAATATGATTTAGGAGGAGAGTATGTTCAATCACAACTAGGAAAATTTTAATCTTTATAATACTATTCTGAATGATTGCTTCCTTTAGAATTTTACTGTCCTTCCTTGATGATATCGTATCTATTACCGTAATTGATTCTTTTCAGTTTGTCTTCAGGATGCCACCGAAGACTAGGTCTTTGAGATTGGGAGGAGCAGCTTCAGAGAGGTTTTCCACCTCTCGACCTAACGAACAAACATCTGGAGTTCCTCCTACATCTCCTGTTTATGTGGGAGTATCTGTAGCTAATGGGATTCCTCTTCCACCTGTTCAGAGGATTGCCCCAGCTGTGACGGACAATCTTCCACCACCACCGACACCGATTCCCGGAGGTGTACCCACTGACGGGGCACATATGTTCACACTTATCCATGGCATGTTAGAGGCCCAGAGAGTGACAGCAGAAGCTCAGCATATTTAAACTGAGGCTCAGAGGGTGCAAGAAGAAGCACACCAGGCACAGACAGAGCTAATGAGAGAGAGCATGGAGAACGCTCATCAGGTGACTCTCCAGGCTGTGGAGAGAGTAGCACGACAACCGCATCATCCTGGCCAGCAGCACCAGAGGCCAGGTACTATAGTGGACTTCAAGAGGATGATGCCTCGAGAGTTTAAAGGCACCAAAGGGATACTCTATGCTGACGAATGGCTAGAGGATATAGAGAGAAACTTGCGTTTGGTGCAGATTTCGGGGATTCTTCAGATCGAGGCCACTGGCAATCAGATGTTTAATATTGTACTGACATGGTATCGTACAGAGCCGAGACTCGCTGTCGAAGAAATTACTTGGGAGGACTTCAAGGAGCTCTTCAAGGAGAAGTTTTTTCCTGACTTGGCTTTAGGAGCATACGCTACGGAGTTTTGTGGATTGAGTCGATTCGCGCCATCGATGATTCGAGACCCAGGAGACAGAGCAAAAAAATTCAGGAAGGGATTGAAAAGAGAGATCAAGTCTCGTACTTTGGGACGACGCACTGCTTCATTTGAGGGTATTCTGATGGATGCCCAGATTGCTGAAGATGACTTGGACCTCAGGCCCAAGAGAGGGCGTAACACTTCTGGAGCAACATGTGGTAACACAGGACCGACCAAGCGCCCACACTTTCAACAACAACAGAGGCCATACCAGCAGCAGCATCAGCAACACCAGGCACCAGTTCGAGGACACATCCAGCAGCAGCAACCACAGAGACAAAATCAGCCCGTTGCCCAGTGTGCGTATTACAGAAAGATGGGACATACTAGAGACATCTGCAGGAAGATATTAGGTACTTGCTTGTCCTGTGGATCATCAGTACATCAGCTTAGGGACTGCCCATCTATTCAGGCTCGTCAGGGTGGAGCAGCCACTCAGAGAGGACCATCCAGAGTACCTACTATACCAGGAGGCCAGCAGAGGGGACCTCCACTTCCACCACAACAACAGAGGTTTGTTCAGCACCAACAGCAGCAGAGAGGAGCACCACAGGGACGCGCTTATGCCATGATGATTGAGGAGGTCGAGCCAGCTGGAGACGTGATTTCAGGTTTAGTTTCTCTTGATTCTATTCCAGCACTTGCATTATTTGATTCAGGCGCTTCCCATAGTTTTGTATCTATATCTATGCCCTTAAGCATTATTTAGAAATGGAACCATTAGATAGGACTTGCAAGATCACGACTAGAGGAGGCATTATCCTAGTCCGTGATTATTGCAAGGATCGAAGAGTATCATTGGAAGGCCGAGAGTTGAGCGTGACTTTACTCGTCATGCCACTTTCGGGATATGATATTGTACTCGGAATAGACTGGTTGAGTAAACACCATGCTTCTATAGATTGTCACAGAGGCAGAGTAATATTTTGACCGCCAGGAGAACCAGAGTTCGAGGTAGCGAGAGGAGCAGCAAAGCAGAGCAGAGACACTTTTTGCGAAGCCAGGATGGAAGAAGAGGAGTTACCACATCCACTGATAGCAGAATTCCTGGATGTATTTCCAGAGGAGTTGCCAGGTTTGCCGCCAGACAGAGATGTTGAATTCTTTATACACTTGATACCAGGAGCGGAGCCTATTTCGCAACATGTCTATAGAGTCAACAACAACGAGTTGGTAGAACTGAAGAAGCAAGTTGAGGAGCTGCAGGACAAAGGTTTTATTAGATTCATTTCATCACCATGGGGAGCCCCAGTATTATTTTTACCGAAGAAGGACAGCACGGTACGCATGTATATCGATTATAGAGCTCTGAATAACCTCACTATCAAAAATAAATACCCGCTGCCAAGGATAGATGATCTTTTCGATCAGTTGAGCGGAGCGAAGGTGTTTTCAAAGATAGACTTTAGGTCAGGCTATCACCAGGTGAAGGTGAAGAGTGAAGACATACCAAAGACAGCCTTTCGGACCAGATATGGCCAGTTTGAATTCACAGTAATGCCGTTTGGTTTAACCAATGCACCCGCAGTATTCATGAAATTTATGAATAAGGTATTCCATCAGTACCTTGACAAGTTCTAGTGGTGTTCATCGACGACATTCTAGTGTATTCGAAGACCCCAGAAGAGCATGAAAAGCACCTGAGGATGGTCTTGGAGACTCTCAAGAAAGAGGAGTTGTACGAGAAGCTTTCAAAGTGTTTGTTCTTCCTTGACAAGGTTGAATTTCTTGGACATATGGTGACGGGTGATGGAATTTTAGTTAACCCAACGAGATAGAGGCAGTGGAGTCATGGGCTACCCCCAGTTCGGTAGCTGAGATCAGGAGCTTTCTCGGACTAGCAGGATACTACAGAAGATTTGTATAAGACTTCTCCAAGATTGCGGAGCCAATGACTAGGCTAACCAAGAAAGATGTAGATTTTGTCTGGACAAAAGAATGTCAAGCCGTATTTGATGAGCTAAAGAAGAGATTGACGACAACGTCAGTTTTGATATTGCCATCAGGGACAGGTGGATTCACTATCTACAGTAATGCTTCAGGAAAAGGTTTGGAATGCGTTCTTCAACAGCACGAGAAAGTAATTGCCTATGCTTCAAGACAATTACGCCCTCATAAAAAGAACTACTCCACTCACGATCTGGAGTTAGCAGCAGTTATCTTTGCTCTAAAATTGTGAAAACACTATATGTACGGAGAGCGTGTAGAGATCTTCACAGACCACAAGAGCTTGAAGTACGTATTTACACAGAAGGAGCTGAATATGAGGCAGAGAAGGTGGTTAGAGTTGATGAAAGACTTTGATATCTTATTACAGTACCACCCAGGAAAGGCCAACATAGTCGCCAATGCCTTGAGTTGGTATCCGATAGTTATGTACTTGACTACAGATAGACACTTATTGGCCGATCTAGAGAGCTTAGGAATTAAAGTACTAGTTTCAGGCGTTGAGATTTAGATGTGGGGATTGCAGATACAATCAGAGCTGATGGATAGAATTAGAGATGCACAGTATGATGATGAGACTCTGAGGAGTATCAGGGTACAAGTTCGGACAGGATTGACAGATGACTTTACTATTGCGGATGATGGATCTTTATAGCATGGCACGATGATGTGCGTGCCAAGTGGAGAGCTGCACGAAGAGGTTTTACAGGAGGCACACCGCTCTCAGTACTCGATGTATCCCGATGCCAACAAGATGTATCGAGATCTGAGGGAGCATATATGGTGGTATGGTATGAAGCACGAGGTAGCACGCTTTGTATCCAGATGTTTAGTGTGCCAGCAGGTAAAAGCAGATCGACAGAGGCCAGGAGAATTGCTTCAATATTTACCTATTCCAGAATGGAAGTGGGAGCACGTGACTATGGACTTTGTTTCAGGGCTTCCACATTCTTCAGGAGGAAAGGACGCAATTTGGGTCATCGTGGATAGGTTGACCAAATCAGTCTACTTTTTACCTTTCAAAGTGGGTACATCGACAGAGAAGCTAGCAGAGATATACATGCGACAGATTATCAGATTACATGGAGTTCCTGTGAGTATCGTCTCAGATCGGGATAGTCATTTCACTTTCCACTTCTGGAGGAGTTTACAGGCTAGCTTGGGCACTCAGCTCAAGTTCAATACCGCATATCATGCCCAGACAGACGGGAAATCTGAACAAACTATTCAGACTCTTGAAGATATGCTACGCACTTGCGTTTTGGATCTCGAAGGTTCTTGGGAGGATCATTTATACCTAGTAGAGTTTGCTTACAACAACAGCTACCAAGCCAGCATTAAGATGTCACCATTCGAGGCTTTATATGGACGAAGGTGTCGTACACTGTTATCTTGGGATGATGTTAGAGAGAGAGCTTTGTTAGGACCAAAAATGGTCATGGATGCAGCAGAAAAGGTAAAACTTATCAGAGACAGACTGCGAGTGGGGCGGGACAGACAGCGGCATTGGGCCGATAGCCACCGTAGACCCCTAGAGTTTCATGTATAGGTTTTGTTATTCTTTTATTTTATGATTATTTTATTTTAGATTGCGTGTTAAGACTGTTTTTTCTAGGTTGGTGATTTGGTGTTCCTATGGATTTCTTCGACACGGGGCACGATTCATTTTGGTAGAGGCGAAAAGCTTAGTCCACGATACATCGGACCTTTCAGTATCCTTGCAAGGGTCAGTACAGTGGCCTATAAACTGGACTTGCCGCCTTATCTAGATGGAGTGCATGACGTGTTTCATGTGTCGCAGCTGAGATGGTATGTGGTAGATCATAGTTACGTACTAGATCACTCGGAGATCGAGGTTGGACCGACGCTCAGCTATCCTGAATAACCCGTTGAGATCTTGGATCATAGAGAGAAGGCATTGCGGAACCAGACTATTCCTTTGGTTTGTGTTGCATGGAGACATCACTCTCCAGGCGAGTCAACCTAGGAGAGAGAGGACGAAGTGCGCGAGCAGTATTCGTATCTCTTCGAGACTTGAGGTATAATTCTTTGTTTGATTGTTTGTTCTTGTGCTAGTTTATTTTTAATTTCTAGTACAAAATTATTTTAAGGAGAGTAGACTTGTCACTACCACATTTCAGATTAGGGGTATTTTTGTCTTTTCATAATTTAATATGTAAATGATTGCATGATAATTATTTATATTTAAATTGCTATGATTTTATTTGATTGTTGTACTTTATAGTTGCTTCGATAATTAGAGCGTTACACTTGCCATTGCCTTCCAAATGATTTCACACCCTTGTCCTAGACGTGCCAGACTTTTATTTTAATCTTTGTGTGACTCATAACCATGCCATAAGGTGCTTCATTTTAGTCTCACAACATTCGTCGCAAACGACTATATTTAATTAGATTATAAACTCTTTTTCTTACTTTTTCCTTTCGCTTCATTTTGATTTCACACCCTTATTCTAGGTCAACCCAATACTATACATATATAAAGTCTTTTTCTTACTTTTTTCTTTTTTTTATTCCTTAAACCTAATACCTAGTCGACCCCCCTCTCCTGTTCATCTTTATCTCGACCCCGCTGAGTCGCCGTGTCCGGCCATCCCCTGCCCGCAGACCGCCGATCCTAACTCGACGGCCTGAGCCCTCCTCGCTGAACCGTTACTTACCGCCACCACCACCACCTCCCATCGTCGTCACCCTCACCTTCATCCCTGTCGACCCGACCACCGGAGAATGGCAGCGCTAACCCGCCGAAATGAACACCCCATTTTTCCTCAACCCGCTGCCTCGCCATCTCCGCCTGGACAGACCCGAACCCGAGTGCCATCCTTCCTGTTCGCCTGCACGAACGACGAAAACCGTTCGCCTGAAGCCCACATCGACCGGAACCTGTTGCCACCCAGTCGATGACTCGCCTGTACGACCGGAGACCTGTTGACCACCGTGAACCCGAGCAGCACCCCACTGCCACCCCCTTTACGATGACCTCGACACGAATGCCTCATCCCGCATACACAGGTTTGAGTTCTCCCTCTTGTGTACATGTACACATACACGCATACGCGTAGTTCTCATTAGTATGCATACGTATTTTTGCTATGTTTAATATACGTGTATTATATATTGGTATAATTGGTGTATATATATATATATTATGTGAACTCAATTAGTGTATATGTATTAGTATATGTATTTAGTATATGTTTAATGTATATAATTGTTATATATATATATATATATATATATATAGTATATGAATTCAATTAGTATATATACACACACATACATATATATATGGTATATGTATTTATTGGTGCACATATATATTATAAGTATTAATGTTATATGCTAGTTAAGACTATGTATAATTATATATGTACTAGGTGACCCGAGTGTAATTACGGATATCCCGTAGTTACATTGACCCGTGACCAAGTGAATTATTAGCAGACTGCCATATGTACACTGACATACTGGCAAGACCCGTATTAATTGACTGTCTGTTATACACAACAATTATTGACATGACCCGTGCAACTAGACGCACACTTGATCCTGTAGATGACAAGTGTTACCCCCTAGCGTAGTCTCTGAGTTTATAGTGTTTTAATTTTGTGTGTTAGTGTAATGTCTGATGCAATATTATATTATATGATATGTCTATAGGACTATTGGATCATTCAAACGATACTTTGGAAACAGGACATTGGTATTGTCAGCTAAGGACCACAGGCGAGTACATTCTCTGACAGTTTTCATTATATTGATTATCTTTATAATTCTAGTTGTATAGCGTACATGATTCTGACACTGTTGTTTATACGAGTTGGCATCATCGAGACCTGTCACGAGGAGTCATGATCTGGAATCCATCTTGCTAGCTGGGGAAACGGGGAAATATTAGTAGATTATGTGATCATACCCAACTCTATATGCATCATAGCTCATCCACACCTCACGTCGGTGTAGCCTGACCATTACATGCCTCATAGCCTGTTACATATGATTAGCCTGACTATTGCTTGCATCATAGCTATCTGGATGGTTAGCTTGACCTTACATGAATCATAGCTAATCATATATAACAAGCCTGATCAGTCCCAAGACGATCATATGATATGTTGATGTTTCACACACTTAGCTAGATGTTCTTGACATGTATCTCTAGTATATTGATCTAGCATTCCTTATGTTCTAGTTATTGTTCTAGTACTCACTTATATTCTAGTTTATTTTTCTAGCATGTACTTGGATTTTTATTCATTGCTAGATATACATTGATGATGATATGCTCCAGTATTCCTTTATTTTAGTACTTTATTATTCCAGTATTTCTTATTGCCAGTATTCATATCCATCTTTTATTTTTTACACTGTATTATAGTTTTTGTCAATATATGTGGAACTGTTGTTAGTGCTTGTACTTCGCTCTAATCCTGACTGGATATATTTTTCCAGAGGATCTTGAGGACTTCTGTCTCCACACTACGGACCAGGTATAGATGCAGACTACATATCAGAGATCTTAGAGGAGACTATTCCTTTAGATGAGATATTACCTGTAGCTATCTAGACAGCATTCATTTTATGCACTGAGACTTATTTGAGGTTATTTTAGTTTATGTTGAGACCTATTCTTAGTTTATGTTGGGACTTATGGAGACTTTATGTTAGACAGCTAGACTGTGGTTCATCTTTAGTTTGAGACATGGTGTTTAACTATGTTATTCTTCTTATCTTTTATCGTGCCTTCATACTATTATAGTTGTTGTGATTGAGTTTGCATTATGAGCTATTATGAGATATATATTGTCCTCCTTATGGAGTTGATATCATTGACAGGTTGTGAGTATTGTTTAGTATACTGTTGAGACCTAGACAACGTTCTACCGCCGATGCTGCGGCGTAGGCTGGACGTACCCACGACTCATGCCCAAATTTCGGGTGCGGGTCGTGACACACATTGTAAATAGAAAAATTTACTATTCTACCCGATTACAACAATTATATATATATATAATGAGAATAAATTTGGTACCACTAGATCGCCTTTAATGGTAGCATCACGTTCTTGTTCTCCAACTGTACTTCAATATTTAATAGTAGCTTCCTTTGGAATAGTGCTACAAAACTAGTGAACAATACTAGGTCGTCAAACGATATGCAAGCCCTCGGTCAAGGACGAGAAAGTAAAATAAAATAAATCGAGAATCTAAGAAGAAGTAGGATTCTCAGAATTCTAAAGTAAAGAAACTGAATAATTTATAGAGATTATTGCGCTAACTTGAAACTCAATCATGACTAGATTCTATTTTAGTGCATTTCTCGGTGTTCATCCTATAACTAAGTTCTAACAATTCATACATCATAACTACAATCACAATCACAAATAACCTAAGTTTACTACCACAAACACAATCAAATTTCCTATATGATGATGCAATTTAAAGAACACATCTGGATCACATGCATCTTATTATCTCAACAATAATCTCATAGCCAGGGATCAGGCTATGGCAGGCTGGCACGGTGCTTAGAGTCCGGCCCCACACATCATGTACGGAAAATTATGTAAGCATCAATTCACATAATCGATCTTTTTAATCGAAACAGGTACATCCAATAAAATAGATCATTAATTCACCTAATCGATCTTTTAATTGAAATAGGTACAGATTCAGGACAAGTTGTAGAAGCATAAAAAGTGCACCTCAAAGAGATGGCACAGTTTTCTACAAATAAATCTGACATATTAAGAATGGCGCACTTTCTACTTGTTTCAGAAGGAAGATGCACACTTTCTTACTTCGGCGCACTTTCTTGAAACTTCAAAAGATGGCGCACTTTCTTACTGGGGTATGCTTTCTTAATGTTACGAAAGTTGGTGCACAAATGCTCAAAGACGTGCACTCTCTCTCTCTCAGCATTTAATGTAACAGACTGACAGCTGACAGATATAGAAACCGAAGAGTCAGAAGTCATAATTACAGCTGTACTGCGACATGCAGACCCACTTTGTCGTTTAGCACAGTGTGCCAACTTCTTTCGAAGTGCACCATTGTGTCAATTTCTTCATAAGTGCGCCATTGTGCCAACTTCTTCTGAAGTGCACCGTAGTGCCAACTTTTTTAAAAGTGCGTCGTAGTGCCAATTTCTTCAAAAATGCGCCGTAGTGCCAATCTTTCTAAAAGTGCGCTAGTCTCCAGACCACTTCCAAAGTGCGTCTATTATCTTAACCGACAGTGAGCAGTTATGAGTGTGTATCTTATATGCTATACTTCTCGTAAAAAGTGTACAATTAACTATTCCCATGACCTATGCTTTCCTCGTATATGAAGCTATGCGTCAAGCATTCAGTAACTTGTCCACCCACTCATTCAAAATATGGGGAGTTAGTCTACCAAAAGTGCCCGCATAATGGTAAAACAGTACAAACTGTCGAAAGTGCGTGCACACTCTCATAACTGCTATAAACTCTATAAATACAGGATTAATACATCCAGTATGACCGTAGGTAGGATTTTCTTAGACCTTGGTTGCTGGGGTTTGACCGTAGTAAATATTAATAAAGATTTTATGACTGGACAGAGAGAGACAAGGTACCTTAAATTTTGAGGATAAACATTAATTTAAATAAAGAGTGGAGAACTTAATATGGCAGAATTGACGATTTTGTTAAATCATTGATTTTTATGAAGATTAAGATATGATTGAATTTGTCATTAAATTTTTAGGAATTTAAGAAGATTATCATTATATTTATTTGACTGCAAGATATAAATTTTAAAACTTATATTTTGAATATTGTATTTGAAGACTTCGTAAGTATTATAGTGTTTGAGTATTGTGTGGAAAAAAAATTGAGGAATAAGATCACAAATGGATTGGTGTTTGAATTCAAATTTTTGGGATGAGATTTCAAATTTTATAAATATGCATTGATTGGATTTAAAATTAGAGATTGGATATTATTATTATTTTTATATTTAGTTATTAACTTAAAAGTTTGGAGGAGATTGTGGTAAGAATTGAATTTGATTTTAAATTTGAAGATTTTTAGGAATATAATATTTATAGAATTTTGAAAATTTTATGAAATAACAATATGGATTCACTTCATGATTATATGGTTTGATGAATTTAAATTTTGATGGTAAAAAATAATAATAAATAAATATAACTATTGCGGAACTTAAATTTCGAGGACGAAATTTTTTCTAAGTGGGGTAGACTTGTCACTACCACATCCTAAAATAGGGATTTTTTTTCTTTTTATTATTATAAGTATTGTGTATATTATATTGTATGTTATATTTTATATATTATATATAGTGTTTATTAATGCATGAGTTAGTGGACTGGACCTAGAAGCCCACTAGATGAACCCCTGGCCGAATTATAGGGTTATGGATTTTAATTAGTATATTTTTTAGGATTAACTATTGAGGTTATAATTTATTACCGTGATTTTATTCAAGTGTTGCACCTTACCGTTGCTTCGATATTTGGAGCGCTACACTAGCTTTTGCCTTCCAACAAATTTTACACCCTTGTCCTAGACGTGCCAGTCTTCCATTCTGACTCTTGTGTAACTCATATATATGCTCTTTTGTGCTTCAATTTAGTTGCACAATATTCGTCGTAGACGCTTATTTTTAATTCCAAATAAATCCAACTTTACATCTTTGTGCGTTCCAATCGAAATTGGAGACACAATCTTGACCCATTTTATGCAACCCAAATTATGACAATATTCTATTCTGAGTCTTCTACATCCATGACACTTGTGTCCCACCTAATTTTAGCCCTATGTATTTTTAATTAATTTAAGAACACTATTTACGTTAATTTTAATTAAATTTGTGTAAGGACCCAACTTAACCCAAGACTTGACCCAACACCAATCCAAACCCCCACTCACACCCTCAAGGCTCATACTAAAAACCACACACCCTTTTTAGCCACTATATCACACCAAACATGGTGTTTTCCCTCATTCAATCCTAAATTCCCATTTTTGTGCAATTTTCTAATTGTTGGGGGCTTTTATGCAAAAGTGCAGTAAGGTGTCCACCTCTCATTGGACCCAACACATGAAAAATCCTCCCCCTCCCTCATTGACCGGTCATACATATAATTTCTTTTTTTGTGAGTGCACAATACCCAAAACTTTCCCCTCTAGCTATCTTAGCCCTCCATTCAACCCAACACCATCCTAGCCATTCAAATTCTTTCATATAAAAACAACAAACCCCATCCCAAGGAGTACTTGACCGACCCTAATCCCTAAGATGTCATCACCTCCCTCTCCTCATGCAAAACTCCTTCTCTATTATTTTTATTCATCAACGTCACCATCCCTCTTCAAAACAAACCAAACCCAAAACCCTCACTACTAAAAAAGCGCTATTAGCGACGTATTTTAGCGACGTCAAAAGAAACGTCGCTAATAATATATAATTAGCGACTCCTTATAAAAACGTCGCTAGGCGTCGCTAAATGGCGACATTTAGCGACGTTTAGCGACTTTTATTAAGATTTTAAAAGTTAAGTCGCTATAAGTTAAATAAAGGTCGCTAAACGTCGCTAATATGTCTAATTTAGCGACGTTTAGCGACGTATATAGCGACCTTTTTATTAAAAATATTTAGCAACGTGTTTAGCGACGTCAATGACGTCGCTAAAATTTAAGTTAGCGACGTTTTACTTGGACGTCGCTAAACGTCGCTAAAATTTGGTTAATTAGGGCTCGGTTTCATTTTTCCCCATCTGCTGAAAATTCGAAAAGAGAAAAACTCCCCCCCCCCTCCCCCGCGCTCCGTCGACCGGCTCTCCACCCTATTCCGGTAAACCCTACTCTCTCTCTCTCTCTCTCTCTCTCTCTCTCTCTCTCACAGGACACATGTGACATTGACACAAACACTACACACACAGACACTGACACAGACACAGACACGGCACACACACACACTGACACAGACACTGATGAGGACCTAGGGTTAGGGTTAGGGTTAGGTTTGTTGACATGGGGTTAGGGTTAGGGTTAGGGCCGACTGGCCCAAGTCTACGAGAGAGGTAACAGCAGCAGTGAGCACTGCTTACTAGCTTTGATTATCAAATAAAATAAATTGATTATCAATTCGGTTCTGTTTCGGTTATAGATAATTTATTTCAGCTTTGGGTTTTTAAAATTTTTACTTATTCGATTTTTATTATTTCGGTGTTAAAACCGAATAACCCGAACGCCCACCCCTAGCTAGACCTGACAATTGGACCGGGATGACCAGCCCGGCACGAATCCGGCCCGCAAAACCCTGTCCGAATTATCGTGGGCTCGGCCCGGCCCGACCCAATATATAGGGACGTGTCGGACCTCATATCTCGGCCCATAAGAGAGGTCCGGCCCCGAAGCCCAGGCTCGTTCCGACCCAAGGCACAGCTCGGCCCGGCCCGACATGCTGCTGCTTGCTAGCCTGATCGACAACCTGGTTTATACTATTTGATGTATTATACACATCCATGTATTACATAGTCCTACGCCAATCTATGGGATTTGGTATGCATACAATCTGCCAAGTTCTTGTATATAGATTGAAACAAATGGATTGTGAATCTCCAAGACAAATATGAAGCAAGAACTTGTAGTGTGTTATTTTTTTGTGCTATGTTTACATATCCCAAAGTAGAGAAGTTCATCCGAGAGAGCATACCATCTGTGTTGTTTCTCCCGGAAACAAATACGCTCCCAACCATCTCCTATGCACATTCAACCCTACACTTCATAATTTAAAAATAAAATGTTAGTTGTTCTTCAATCTCTACTTTGAAGTCCTTGTAGGGTTCACGGAATCCCAAGTCCGATCCGGTCCGGCTCGGTCCAGTCTGAAACTCACTGTGCCGTGGGTCACGTGTCGAACTGGACTTAGATTTTTACCCTTAGGTCCGGTCTCGGCCCACTCGACAGCTCTACTCCTAGCTATGGCATATTTTCATAGAGCAATAGCCCGTGTACTTGGAAAACTTTTGATGCAAAAATTGTTCAAGCACCAGGTGCCTTAGTGCAATGCCATGACTGATTTTCCCATAACGGACACTGACCTAGGAGTGTGGTTGGGGGCAGCTGCAGTTCTATAGTATGACACACTATTTGTAGTGTTGACTGCACACTTATAGTGCAGTTCATAGTACTATGGGGTTGGGGGCAGCTGCAGTTTTGATAAATGAAAATATGTATTATATCAGTTATGATTTTTATAGTACGGTTAATTTTGCATGTAATGATTTATATGATAGCTTATGTCAATTTTGTAGAAGTTTCTAGAAATGGATATGAATTACTATCTGCGTCATCGTTCGTGGATGTACAACCGTCATCCTGATGACATGTGCGGTGTGCGGGATGAATTCATTGAGGGTGTACAGCAGTTCCTGCAGTTCGCAAAGGCGTTCCCTCAATACATGGACGGTACCAAAATTAAGTGTCCGTGTGTGAGATGTCGCAACAGGAAATATCATCCTGAAGTGGAAGTTACATATCATTTATACTCGAAGGGCTTTACGCCGAATTACTATCAGTGGACCGCGCACGGAGAACTTGTATCTCTAGCATCGGAGTCGGAGCCCTATGTGGAGCCGTATATGGATGTCCAAGACCACGATGCTTACGACGACGGGTTGGTGAACATGGTTTATGATGCTGCGGGGCCTAGTTTCAATCCTGACAATTATGATGCGGCGGGACCTAGTTTCAATCCCGACAATTATGATGCAGCTGAGGAGGCACCGAATGCCGATGCTGCAAAGTTTATGGAGTTGCTTGAGAATGCAAGGACTCCACTATATCCTGGTTGTGAGGATCATTCACCGTTGGAGGTGGTTACAAGATTATTGAGCATCAAGTCCGATTTTAACATGTCGCAAGAATGCTATAATCGAGTGCTCGATTTGATTATAGAGATCTTGCCCGAGGGTGCAAAGGTGCCTAAAGACTTCTATCGATCTAAGAGGATGGTGAGATCGCTTTGGATGGGATACGAGAAAATCGATGCATGTCGCAACGGGTGCATGTTGTACTACAAAGACGACAAGGATGAAGATGCGTGCAGATTCTGTGGTGCTGATCGCTACAAGGCCACTGTTAGAGGAAAGTCTGTCGGTGCAAGGAAGCCTACCGATTCGATGCACTACTTGCCTTTGACGCCGCGGTTGCAGCGGTTGTTCATGGTTAAGGAGACTGCAGAAAACATGAGTTGGCACAGGCAAAAACAGATCGAAGGAGTATTGGATCATCCATCCGATGGAGAAGCATGGAAGCACTTTGATCGAGAGTATCCATATTTTGCCGAGGAAGCGCGTAATGTCAGATTGGGGCTCTGCTCTGACGGTTTTACCCCATTCGGACTTTCGGGCTCCCAGTATTCGTGTTGGCCTGTGATCGTCACTCCGTACAATCTACCGCCTTGGATGTGCATGAAGACTCCGTATATGTTCCTAACCGTTATTATCCCGGGTCCGAACAATCCGAAGAGGAACATCGATGTGTATTTACAGCCTTTGATAGATGAGTTGAATCAGCTGTGGGAAGTCGGTGCCAACACGTACGATGTTTCTAGAAAGCAGAATTTTCAGATGAGGGCAGCACTTATGTGGACCATCAACGACTTTCCGGCCTATGGAATGTTATCGGGATGGAGCACCCATGGTCATCTCTCATGTCCGTATTGCATGGACCGTTCTCAGGCTTTCCGTTTGAAACACGGAGGCAAACCGTGCTTCTTCGATTGTCATCGACAATTTTTGCCGAACGATCATCCGTACCGGAGGAATCGGAATGCTTTTCGTGCGGGAGTTGTGGAGAAGGCCAATCCACCGCCAAGGTGGCCCGGATGCACGATATGGGAAGAGGTAAAAGATTTACCAAGTGCTATCCAAGAGCCTGCTAAGGGGTACAAGTGTGACGGATTTGGTCGCACCCATAACTGGACGAAGAGGAGTATATTCTGGGATCTGCCATATTGGAGCACCAATCTGATCAGACATAACCTTGATGTCATGCATATCGAGAAGAATGTGTTTGATAACATAATTAATACTGTAATGGATGTAAAGGGGAAGACGAAAGATAATCCGAAGGCGAGGTTGGACTTAGAAGACATATGTAGACGTCCTGCATTGCATTTGATAGAGGAGGGGAATGGAAAGTTAAAGCAACCTAAGTCAGTTTTCTCACTGGATAAAGAGGATAAAGGTAGACTTTGTAGGTGGATTCAGGGTCTAAAGTTTCCAGACGGGTACGTGTCGAACTTGAAAAGATGCGTCGACCTCAAGGAGAACAAACTAGTAGGTATGAAGAGCCACGATTGTCACGTATTCATGGAGAGGTTAATTCCGATTGTATTTCGGGAATTCTTACCGCAGGTCGTTTGGGACCCATTGACAGAGCTGAGCATATTCTTCAGAGATCTTTGTTGTACTAAGTTGCTCGTCGATCGTCTAGAAAAGCAAAAGAGGGACATTGCGGTAACACTATGTAAGCTCGAGAAGGTGTTTCCTCCTGGATTCTTCGACTCTATGGAGCATTTGCCAATTCATCTTTCCTATGAGGCACGTGTTGGCGGTCCTGTCGGTTATCGGTGGATGTACCCCTTCGAGCGCCATCTGAATCACCTAAAGAGAAAGGTGAAAAATAAGGCACGGGTTGAAGGCTCTATTTGTGAAGCTTATGTTCTCGAGGAGATTACAAACTTTTGCTCGACGTATTTCAATCCGCATGTTGCTACTAATAGGACGAAAGCTCCCAGAAACGACGACGCATATCAGGAATCTAATGATGCAATACTCAAAGTATTCAATGCATCCGGAAAGCCCTCGGGAAAAATGAAGAAGAGATATTTGAATGACGATGAGCTAAGGGCTGCTCAATTGTATATATTACTCAATTGCGACGAGGATGAAGTGGAGAAGCTAGAGGGGTAAGTAATTAACGTCCACGTTTATATCATCTCAATGTAATAGTATAAGATACTATTATGCTACTAATCAGCAGTTGCTTCATTGTTTTTCAGCACATATAATGATGAGTTGAGGTCGGTTAGGCCCTACATAACAGACGAAGAAGTAGAACAAGATATGAGATGCCATTTTCCTTCTTGGTTGAGCGCATATGTAAGATGCTTGGTAATTACTTTTTATTTCTGCACTTGCAAAACAAATAACTTACTATCGCTACTTTGGTATTTAGGTCGATCGTCTAATATCACCTGAGACTGAATCTATTAGGACTCTAGCCAAGGGACCAATTACTGCCGTAAAAATATGGCCAAGTTTCTGTGTGAATGGGTTCAGGTTCAAGTCAACAAATGCTCCTATTAGAGACAGCTTTCTGGATCTTGATTCCTCGAAAAACAGTGGTTTGTGTATCAAATCTTCAAACTACAAAGACGTCAATCCGGGCAATGATTTTTTTGGCATCTTACGAGAGATTGTGGAGTTGACATATAATTATGGCCCAGAACCTGCTAATATCGTGCTATTCAGGTGTGAATGGTTCGATCCGATTCAAGATCAAGGTTGGAAAATTGACAAGCATGGCCTTGTGGATATAAACTACAAGCGTAGATATCAAGACTACGAACCATTTGTCCTATCAAGTCAGGCTCAGCTCGTGTACTTCGCAACTTATCCTAGACGGGGGACAGCGAGGTCGGATTGGTGGGCAGTATGCAAGACTAAAGCTAGAAATACCTTTGACATTGACGAAATAGCTTATCAGGAGGACGATCTACCTCTTGTAACAAATATTGTAGATGTGGACTCAACGGAAGTTACTCATTACACGAGTAATAATGTAGAAGATGTAGAATTATCCGGAGAGGACGACGAAGTAGATGAAAGTGAAGACGAGGAAGAGGAAGAGCAGGACGAGGAAGGCGAACAAGATGAATTTTCTGAAGATGATTGAAAATATAAAATATTCCATGTAGAATGTAACTATATTTGGACTATAAATATTGCATGTAGAAGTAGATGTTGACATTAACGAATATATGTATTATATTTTGACTGTATAATACTTTGAGATATGTATCACATTCCGACTGTAGAATGTAGTATATATTTGTGTTTCTCTATATTCATCATATGTTGTTATCAGATATGACAGGACGACGCGGAGGATTCGGCAGGTCCCGAGGTAGACAGAGTGCCACTCCGGTACTGCCTACTGTTGGTTCCGGATCATCGTCGCCCAGTACTCCAGTATATCGAGCAGCCACATCTCCGACTGCGACGACGTTGCGTGGCATCACTCCTGGGACGAGTAGTTCCAGGCGTGATAGTACTCCCTCGTCCAGCGTTCCTCCTGCTGACGGAAGCATGGAGACAGATGAGCATGTAGAGGAGGTCGTGCCGACGTTGTCCCAGCATCAGCAAGATCCTCCATGCGCACCACCGGAGGAGACGAGGACAGAGATTTGGGCCGACGGTACAAAGTAAGTCAATTAGATGGTTTAATATATATTTGTGTTTCTCTTTATTCATCGTATATTGACTTTTTCAGTAATCTAAATTATTATTTCTGTATAGATATCGTCCATCGTCGGTTCAGAGACGCCTGGGCCAATTTCTGAGAAACAACTACGGTGGCCCTTGGATCAACTATTCGGAGGCTCCGGAGGAGAGGAAGGCGTTCTGGTTTGCGCACTTCCAGGTAAAAATATATTAAATAAATCCTCTAATTTATGCATATTCGTGATGCTAACTTAATGAATTATTTATTGTAGCAAACGTATTTTTATCCTCCGCACCGGGCCGAGTTGATCGAGCGGCTCTTTCCTACCGTTGCCGCCAAGCTTATCCGAGATGCTCTGGATGACCAGAAGGCTCGTGATCGTGCTGGAAAACCGATCCAAGGTTGGATCACGCCTGAGCAGTGGACTGCGATGAGGGCTAGATTCGACGATCCGAGCTACAAGGAAAGGTCTAAGAAGGCCAAGGCGGCTAGGCAGAATGCTGCCAAGTGGTGTGGTGGCTCGATTCCGATGACGGAACATTTCCGTCATTTGGTATGTTTTTTCTTTTAAAATATATTATTTTAATATAAGTACCATAAAATGGTACTTGGAATAAATATTTAAGTTTAGTAATAAAAAATATATTTTTAACAGGTACAGAGGGGTGAGGATGCGAACATGGTGACCGTCTTCTTGGCCACCCATCGCAAGGACGGAAATCTCATTGATGAGAGGGCCTCACAGACCTATGTAAGTATTACTTTACTTTGTGTTTATTTTAATATAACTTAGGCAATTATTGAGTTTCCAAACCTTTTCTAGGCCGAGTATCTTAGGCTTCGTGAGCGGGCGACTGCTAGTGCACCTACACCTGGAGAGGCTGGTGCTTCGTCGCAGCCCGGTCCATCTCCGTCGGCGGACGACCTGTGGGTGACCGCAGCTGGTGGTCTCCAGAGGGGTACGTACTACGGTACGGGCTCCTATGGCGCCCTGGTTGCGACGCAGTCATCTAGGGCCTCCCCGACAGCTGTGCATTCCACACACCCCTCGCAGTCGCAGCCCTCGCAGTCGTCGGCCAGAGTCCAGGAGGCCGTCCAGGAGGCCGTTGACCGTCAGATTGCGTCTCTCCGTGACGACTTGCTGCGAAGTATGGAGGACCAGTCCCGGTCCCAGCCGCAGGCGGACGATCCGATGCTTATCGCACGATTGGATATGCTCGACCGCAGCATGACGGAGCTACGAGAATTGACAAATGATATTAGAGCCTCCAATGATCGCAACATCATGGAGCTGCAGGCGTCACAGCTATCGATGGGCGAGAAGCTGACGAGGATGCATGCGTCACAGCTATCGATGGGCGAGAACCTGACGAGGATGCAGGATTCAATGGGTGATAGCAGTACGAGGTTGTTATCTACCCTGGATTCTTATAACCAGCGACTCGCAGATTTGGAGCGGGCACGGCCGCCACCGACGTCACTGCCTTCTCCATCGACATCGGTGTCGATTCCACGGGACGAGTATGAGGAGTTGTTATCCTTGAAGCGCGCCGCTGGTCAGCCTCCTGCAGATCCGTAGTAGTCTAGTTATTATTATTATTATTTATGAATTATTGGTACTTCAACAATAGACATGATGTATGATGCTTCTTGTATTGATACTTTTAGTTAATTTAATTGGATTATATAGTTATCCACATTTAATTGGATTGATACTTCTTGTGGTCTTTAATTTAATTGGATAATATAGTTAAATCATGTTGGTGTGTATGATGAAGATGATGTAAAACTGCAGGGAATCACAATATTTGATTCTGGGAATTTTTTTTTAATTTTTTTTAAAAATTAGCGACGTTATTAGCGACGTTTAGCGACGTTTAGCGACGTTAAATTACGTCGCTAATTACGTCGCTAATTAGCGACGCCGTAAAACGTCGCTAATAACGTCGCTAATAACGTCGCTAATGACGTCGCTAAACGTCGCCAATTGCTGACATGGCAGTATAGCCAGGTCATTAAAGACGTCGGTGTAACGTCGCGATAGATGTCGCTAATCAGCGACGTTTAGCGACTTTTCTAAACATCGCTTTTTAGTGACTTGGCGTCGCAAAACGTCGCTAAATTTAGCGACACATTAAAGTCGCTAAAAAACGTCGGTATAGCGACGTTTAGCGACGTTTTTTGTATTAGCGACTTGGTATTTTCCGACTTCTTTAAAACGTCGCTAATTACGTCGCTAAACCTAATTAGCGATGATTTTTGACGTCGCTAATTTGACTTTTTCTGGTAGTGCCTAAAACTAATCATAACCATCACCATCATCCCTCCGGTCGTTGACCTCGCCGGAGCAGCCGACCCACTCACCACCGGAGCCTGAGCACTCCTCCGCCGACTGCACCACCCAGCACCTTCACACCGACCACCCATGACTTCATCGACCTCAACACAGCCTCCTCTGTCATCTCCTCCGACCACAGTCCACCCACGACTGAACTCCACTGCCTGAGCACCCTGACCCGACCTTCTCCTCCTCCGTCATCTTTCCTCATTGACCCTAAACCGTCCTCCCTTGCCTGAGCCTCTCCCCTCCGACATCATCATCATCATCATCATCATCATTATCATCATCATCATCATCACCATCATAATCACCATCATTATCATTATCATCATCATCATCATCATCATCCTCACCGCCGACATCACAACAGCACCGGCCGAGACCCACCACCATCACCGACTTCATCCCCCCGACTTCTTCAATTCCCCCGAGCAGCGTCGACCCTGCCTGAGCCCCGAGCAACCGCCCCACTCCATCGTCCCCGACCTGTTTACCCTCATCCCGACCATCCTCCGCCTGGGCACATCGCCACTTGCCCCAGTCTTCTTCTCTGACTTCACATCTTCACCATCGCCACCATTATCATCTACACCATCCCCACCGTTCTCTTCCACCCACGACGACTCCATCACCACCTCCACCTTCTTCTCCAATCGACCCCGACCGCCAGGGAGTTAGCCTAGAAGCCCTCAACCGAGGAGCATCAGCCACCAACATCCTTCGTCGACCCTCGTCGAGAACAGCGTGCCGGGTGGACATCACCCTATCCCACCGAGCATTGGGGTCGTGACTGCCTCTCATCTCGTCGTTCACGGAATCCCATTACCGGCTTCTCTAGTCGATCTCGACTAACAGAGCTTCTCCGCTAAATTAAGACTGCACTTGACCCTGTCCAACTCTGCAGCGTAGTCCACCACGTTCACCATCTTCTGGCGCACAACCGCGGAAGGCCACTATTCCAGGTTGGCTCCATTCTCGTCGGTCTAGACTCACCTCCGTAGTACCCCATTAGATTTGGATGTGGATTATTTAATTTAAAAATTGAGAAGATAGTGTAATGTGTTGAAGTTGATCTGAATCAATGGTTAATCTAATTAAAAAAGTGATCACGATGGATTTGGATGAATTTTAAATTTTTAGAAGAGATCACGATTGACTTGCCTGATGTACACATGTGAAGGATTTAAACCAAATTATGCCTTATTTTAATTTTGAGGACGAAATTATTTTAAGTTGGGTAGATTGTAAACCCCCTTACCCAAAATTAGGTCTACTTCGCTTAGATAGAGAAATTAGGTCTAATTAGAATCCAACTAGAAAGAGAACACGGTATTTTATTTAACTGCACAATGTTTATATCATATCGTACATCTTACCGTTGCTTCGACAATTAGAGCACTACTCTATCCATTGCCTATCTACAAATTTCACCACCTCATCCTAGACATACCCGCCTACTATTCTGACATTTGTGTAACTTATAATATTACTTTCTTGTGCTACATTTTAGTCGCACAATAAACGTCGCGGACGTTATTATTGTAATTCTAAATAAATATGACTCTGTACCCTTGTACGTTCCAATCAAAATTGGAGACACAATCTTGACCATTTTATACAACCCAAATTTTATTAAAATTCTATACTGTACCCTCTACGTCCCTGACACTAGTATCCCACCTAATTTTATTCCCATGTACTTCTAATTAATTCCAGAACATCGTGCGCATCCAATTTAATAAATTAAATCCAATTTCCGTCTTTGTACAATTTTTCCAATTATTGGGGACTTTTATGTAAAAATGCATTTAGGTGTCCACACTATTGGACAATGCGTGAATAAACCCAATTTTCTCTTCACGTAAATTTTTCTTATAATTCTCGGAATGTGCAACGCGCACATCGTCCCCCATTTAAATTCTAGCCTTGTATTTAATTGATGTAATTTTTAGCCCTCCCAACATCCCCATGTGAGCCCAAGGCCCATCCCAAGGGGTGTTGACCAAGCCCTAATCCTAGGTCAACCCCCAAACCTAAAAATCCCACATATATAAATACAACTTTCCTCCTTCTTTATTTTCTAAAACCAAAACCTAAATTTACATCTAGTCGACTCCATGTCACCCCAACCCACTACCCATCCTCTTCTCCGGCCAACTGACCGGAGATCTCGTCGGAGCTCAGTCCACCCTGGCCGACCACCTCGCCTCCCTGTCCCTCTCTTCCTCCTCCACGCCGCCACACTCTGCCCGCAGCCGCCTGAACAACAACGGAGACCGCCGGGGTACGACTAGACCAGCCAGACTCGCTGCTGTTCTCGACCACTCCCTCCGGTCAGTTTCCCAGTCGACGTACCACCGCCACCCAAAGAAGCACCACCTTCACCACCATTGTCGTCTCCTCCATCAACGCCATCTCCTCCCTGCCCCTTCCTCCTTCCTCCGTCTGCCCCGCAAACCACTACCACCATCGTCTCTGTTCCCCTCATGCCAGAATTGAACTACCCCGAGCCTCCTCTCCCTTCCTCCCTGAACCGCTGGAGCACCCGACCATGACCCCTTGATCTCCGTACTTCTTTCCCCTCCTCGACCACATCCCCTCATCGACTCTCCTCCACCGCCACTCGCCTGAAGCCGCCGGACGACGAGGCACACCCACTGGCCTGAACTCCTTCATCCTCCCTGTGTCCATGTCCTCCTCCCTGTTCGATCTCCCCTGGCCGGACATCCCCCCACTGGCCGAACTCTGGCAGCACCTAGTCGTCATCATCATCATCCCCTCTCATTATTACCACCATTACCACCACCATCACCATCACCATCGTCATCGTTGTCGTCGTCATCACCCTCACCATCACCATCGTTGTCGTAGTCATCACCACCATCATCGTAGCCATCGACGTCATTATCATCGCCGTTATCATCATCGCCTCACCTTAATCATCGTCGTATCATCATCAACGCCCCATCACCATCATTATCTCATTAACACCTCATCACCACTAATACTATCATTAAACACCATTACCATTATCAACAACTCATCCTAGTCATCACCATCAGCTCAATCATCGTCCTCGTCATCACCATCGTCCACATTATCACCCCTTAAACTATTATCATCCATATCATCGCCATCGTCCCAGTCATCATCTATAACACTACCAATATCATAATTATCACCATAGTAATCATCATCAACCCCTTTACGATCATCATCATTGACCTAATCACCATCGTCCTCATGTTCATCATAGACCGTCACCCTTGCCAGACAACACGCAGCAGTCACCCCGCTTTCCGTACCTGTGCACGCTGACCCCAAAGATCTGTTGGATTTATCCGTGTGACTTCTGGAGCAGGTTATTGGTGCTACGCAGCTCTCTTGCCAAGCAAGTATACCTTGCCTTTGTTGTACTGTTTAAATTCTGTATTATTAGATTCTTGTTTATTTATTAATTGTCCGCGTCCGAGAGAGACTCGGGTGCAGTCAACGGAGGCGTTGACGTTAGGACTTATGTCTGACCTAGTGTCTAGTAGACCCACCTAAATTTGTGGAGTTATTGGTATGACTCCTAGGCCCTAACACTTTTCTCACACGTGTTGTGAGTCTCATGTAGGGCACGGACTTGCGTATGTGGTTGGCCACCTGTATGTGTAAGTCGTGTGACGGATAGGGTATAACTGCTAATAGTGATGCATATTAGAAGACCTAGCAGTTATTAGTAGGCGGAGCATAGACTAGCGTGGTACGCTGGACCCATCCTTGTCCTTGTTTGGTTGTAAGGATGGACTATTGCTCTAACAATAGACTATGAGCCAGAGTTACGATGCCGAGGCGTAGTAGCTAACGCGTATTATGGATATAATATACTTAGATCATTGGGCGGGGAGGACGACTTGTAGGCGTATGGGACACCCACTTCCTCTATGCAGATTCCACACTCGACGGAGTGATATGGACGTTATATACTATGCAGATTCTACATTCTTCGGAGTACTATGGACATTATATACTATGCAGATTCCCCGTTCTTCGGAGCGGTAGGACGTTATTATATACATGCGCCCTTGTATTGGGGGCATATGTGGCATATACTAGCCAGTTGTCACGATTGGTGAATTACGTCAGCATATGTCTAGCCTACACTTCCCATACACTTAATGTTGTCCTCAAGTTTTATTTCACTTAGATGGTTAGGTCACCCTGGAGTTTTACAGTATTTACTTTATGGCATGCTTCTATGTATCTTGTTATGTCCCTCTGAGGACCTGGTCCCTTTCCAAGTGTATTGTTCATGAGTATTTGCAGGAGCGCAGATCCGGACTTGCTACGTATATTATGATGAGGTCTTCTCTTCGAGTTCGTGAGTGTTAGTTGATATCCTTATATTGCATTTATCTTGTTTATCTATATTCTGATTCAGTAATGGATTTGTTTCCATCCGACTACCATCATTAGATACCTTATATTGAGATCTAGTTTCATAGCTACTGGTCATTTAATTATATTGATTCTATGGATGAGATCTATATTATACCATATGACATGTGATGGAGTTATACCACTTGTGGATTTTGTTAATCAGATACATCGTACGTGTGCTATGGTTTGCATATATTGGAGTGCCATATTCATATGGCTGTCATGCTCACGTGTCCTAGTCCTACGTATTTTTGGGACTGGGGCGTGACACACTCATTCCCATTTATTCATTATTTTATGAAGGCCTAAGAGCTTGGATTTGCAAGAAGAACCATTGGAGGGGAGATTGCTAAGGAGTTCGTGTCTATTCCATTCTCTACGTGTCCATTTGGAGGAGTTTTATTGGGATTCGACTTCCAATAGGTATAATCTCTATTTTTTATTAATTTTATGATTAATTTGTTATATTGGACCTTTAGGAACCCATCCATGGCTAAGGACAATCCTTAGGGAGAAAAACTAGGTGCTAGAAGTCTCCATTATAATAGTTATGGTAATTTTTATGGCCAAATTGGGGGAAATCCAAATTTGATCTACCAAGTATTTGAGAGATAATCTCTTGGTAGTTTGAGAGTCTAATTCATGGATTGGTAGTGTGTACGTGTCCACAATTTGATATGTGTAGGCCGTATCATGATACCCTATGGTACATGTCTGTAGATTTGGGTATTTTGAGCCAATACGTGTAATTCTTTTATATTGCATTATAATTAGATATTAACTATGTTATTATATCATAATATAAATGTATTGAGGGTTTTATGGGTTCTTGAGCTATATTTTGTAATGGTATGGATGTTTGAGGAGAGTATCATGCGTATCGGAGAGTGATACGTGTGCGTATCGAGGGTGCACGCCAAGTGTTTGATACTTGGTTGTGTTAGTTATGAGTTGGTGTATCTTGGTTTGGAGTGTGTGTATCTTGTGTAGAAACTTGGTATTAATGGGAATGTTAAGTGGGTTGTACTTGAATGCGTAGATGTGTGTATCATGGAGAAGTTAATAGCATGGCGTGTAGCGATAAATATGTAATGTGGGTATAATTGGGAGCTGAACTGTGCCAATATCTATGTATTCATTTGTGTGTATGTGTGTGTTGTGAGATGGTAAGGGGGAGTTGCAACTGATTGTTGCAGGCCAAGGTGATGTATTGTAACTACTGCTACTTGAGCGTGCAGTCGGGCAAAGGAATAGCGGTGGCAGCGATCTACATCCATGGTGCACTGGCAGCAGTAGAGGGGAGCATGGCAGTAGGGATGAGCAAAGGGGTCTGGTTGGCATCGGTGCCAGCAACAACTTGGGCACCTATTATGGTGCACAAGAGGAAGAGGAACACAACAATGACTGTAGCAGTGTTGGCAGGATGTTGGTATCGGGTTGAGTGGTTGTTGTGGTATAGTGATGCAGGGTATGAAGGAAGGATGAGAAACAACAAGTTGATGTGCCTGGGTGCACGACTTAGTTCCAGTGTTAGGTTGCATCATATTATATGAAGGGAAGTGAGGCATGTGTGCCAGTGTTGGTGGAAGGGGTTAGCATGTGTTGTGTATGCATCTAAGTGCATATAACTGTGTGTGTGTTTGTGAGATGTTAAGGAGATGGTAGTGTTGGCAATGGTTAGTTATGGTGTTGGTGTTGGTGTTGGTATATAAGTGTATATAGATTAGTGTGTATGTGTATGTATATAGATATGTGTGTAGGTATATACATAAGTATATATGTATGTAGGTATGTGTGTATGTATATATAAGTGTATAGGTATGGATACTTGGGTTTATGATAGTGTGAGGTATGTTAGTGTGATACCATGGTAATAGGAAGTGAGGTATTGGTATTGGTTAAGGTATTTGAGTATTACTAGGATTATGAGTAGGTATTATGATACATGGTAGGATATCATGATACGGGCTAAGGTATTAGGATACGGGATAAGATTTTGTCTCAAAGCCAAGATAGTAATCCTTTGACCAAGGTATTGGCTTATAGTTAACGTATTTGGGATACAACCAAGGTATTGGATACTAACTAAGGTAATAGTAAAGTATTTGCCTATTGGTTAAGGCATTAGGAGATATTATAGGTATTAGTGTATATTATAGTGTTATAAGCTAGAAACCTACCAAAATGACCTAAAAATATAGAGATAACCTAGTAAAACCTAGTATTAGCTAGTATAGCTTTAAAAATAAACTTAGAAGCTAGTTATGAACCTAAATTGGAGTGTTGACCTAGTTTGACCATAAAAGCCTAGCTTTGACTTAGAAATCTAGTTTAAACCTATTTTAAGCATAATTATAAATCTAAAACACCTGTTTGACATAGAATCTCATATATAGGTCAATTGGAATCCAGTTTAGATATTGTTTGACATTTAGTACCGGATTTCAGGCGAGTACATTCTCTGATAATTTTTTTTACTGGATATTTACTATGATTCATGTTTATAGTACTGTTTTACTTGATTATTGATACGCTGGATACACGGATTGGTATTATATGGTTTCATTGTCATGAGATACGTGGTTTCAGGCCTATTGACTTTTCTGGACTAATATATTGCTGGACTAATTTATCGACTGGACTAATGTATTTTCTAGCCTAATGATCTATTCTAGACTATGGAGATACTTCGTGTCGGACCCTGGACCCATGAGTACTAGCCGGGCGAGAAAATACCTAGGAGACATGTGAACATACATATTCTATCACATGGTCTGACTGGAATGATAGCAGCTACCCACGACACGTGTTGTTTGCCAGATTTTACCCCTAGCCATTCACATGTCGACTTAGTATTTCAAAATACTTAGATATGTGTAGTATTCATAGATTTTATTCTATACTTACTGGTCATATTCATACCTGTTGATATTACTGTTTTATCATATTTTCTTTTCTTTACTGCCATACTTACCTATTTTATTTTTATACCTTACCATGATGTAAAACTTATCTCTTTACTCTATTTCTAGTACCGTGATTATATGCTTACATGCTCATCTTGTATTTCATTAATATTACTGTTTTATAGTCTTTATTATTTAATTGGAACTATTATTAGAGTTGTACTCATTCCATCTTGACTAGATAATATTTTTAGGTGTTGATTTGGAGGATTGGTGTTCGGCATATTATGGACCATGGGAGAGAGTAGTAGCAGTCTTGGACCATGTAGTTCAGAAGTGATTACCGGGAGATCTAGTTGGTTTTACTAGTTACCTTAGCTATCTTTATTTAGTATTTTGGTACCGGACCTGTCTCCGGCATTTACTCAGACATTAGGATGTTATTATTTGATACTAGACATGATAATGTGTTGACTAGACTTATCTAGACTTATAATTTTGATCTCTTTCCTTATTATCATATTGTGCCATTTATCTCCCTTATAAATTTTTATGATTGAGTATTATCATTATATATTATTATCTTGTCCTCCTTATATAGTTGAGATATTATTGACAGGTTGATAATATATTATTACGTGAGATTGATAATTAGTTATGATTGACCTATACAACGTTCTACCGCTAATGTTGTGATGAAGGCTTGACGTATTACGTACTCGTGCCCCGATCATCCGGGTGTGGTTCATGATACCATATTTGCACGCATTGTCAGCGTTCTGACTTTATGTGGTCAATATGCAGGGATCATCTGGAATTGCTTCAATCTCGATGGAGCATTAAAGGATATCATAAATCCCGTCATTCAAAAAGAATGCCAACTTTATGCAGTAGTTTATCAAGAACTGATCCAAGAGACGAGCATGAACGTCCTTCATCATGAGTGGAGCTTACCCTGTTTATGTGGCATACTAGCTACGTCTATCCCCGTTATGCGGCCTGCCACCGGTTGCGCGACTGAGGTGCTGATTAGAGGATTTGGAGTGATTGTCAATCAAAACTCTGTCTTCGGCCCTTCCGCATGGCAGAAGAGAGCCCGATACTCCCTCCTTTATTATCCATCAATATGGACTATTTTCCATATACTGAGGTTTGCACCGAGGAGTCTGATGGAGGGATGACCCAAAATGCATTAAGTTCTGCTGCCAAGTTTACTCGCGTCGGTAGCAGAAACAACATAGAGGGGTGCTTTGATGGAGAAAGTGCTAAATGTAATTTTTTTTTTATCATATGTACTCTTGATCTTGGATATTAATAAAAATCCTTAAATGTAATATATTTTTATCATATATACTTATGATCTTGAATATGAATGGAAACTCTTTTCTTTTCCAGAACTTCTTCTTGGATTTATTTTGTGAACACGAATATTATGCTAGAGATAATGTAGACATAGTATAATACCATAGCTGTTAAGGACATCCTACTGGAGAATTTTAGTGGACTTATTATCCATTACGTACTTAAATAATCATGTACATATAATAAGTTCAAAATAAAATCCTATCAAAGGTGATATGGACGTGATAGGTTAGGATAATTCTGCTAGAAAATTTTTATGGACTTATCATCCATGGCGTACATAGAGCTAAGTACAGATGTGTCATGATCTGCACCCGGATGATCGGGCATGAGTATGTGGGTACGTCCAGCCTATGCCGCAACATCGGCTGTAAAACGTTGTCTAGGTCAAAAAAACTATCTATCTATCTCACATAATAAAGTATATAACCTGTCAATGATATCTCAACTCCAAAAGGAGGACAAGATGATGATATAAAGTCAATATCAATACTCAATCACTAGAGAATCTATAAGGAAGATAAATGGCACGATATGATAAAACAATAAAGTCACAAGCCACAATACTACTAATCCTCAAAATTAATAACAATCAAAATATTTCTATCAATAATCTATAAGTTTAGGAGAAAAAATAATACATCGCAAAAGTCTAATATGCAGGAAACAAATCCAGAACTATAATGCTAATAAGGGATAACTATAATAAATAGTGATATTGGCTAGGCCTCTCGGTAATTACTCCTGAACTAAAGGGTCCAAAGCTGCATCTGCTACCTCCTGCGGTACGTAATACGTCGAACACAAATCCCCCAAGTAATCGTCTGAAAAATATATCTAGTCAGGAATTGAGCAAAGTGCAACCCAATAGCAGTTCCAATTAATTGGCATAGACTATAAAATAGTAAATGGTGATGTAATACTTGATTAGAAGATAATAAAGAAGCAGGGTACAAAATAGAGTAAGCAGATAAATAAAGAACCAATGAAAAGAAAAAAGAGAGAGAACATATAAGTAAAAAAAAAAAGAATATATAAGTATGTTACGACAGACAGATATGTGAAACTAGTAAACCTGTCAATGATAAATATGCAACCAGCATGTATAGAGTAATCCAGAAAAGATTGAATCTAAACTACTATTTTGAAATACCAAGTTGATATTTGAATGGATAGGGGTAAAATTCGGCAAACCACACGTATCGTGTGTGGCTTCTATCATTCCAATCAGACCATGGGATAGAAATGGTATATTCTCATGTCTCCTATTTAATTTTTCGTCCGACTAGTACTCATGGATCCAAGTCCCGACACGAATAATCTCAATAGTCTAGAATAGATCACTATGCCCAAAAATACATTTGTCTAGTCGATTCATTAGTCCAAAAAAGTCAATAGGCCTGAAACCACGTATCTCACGACAATGAATCCATATAATACCAATCTGTGTATCCAATATGTCAAAAATCAGGTAAAGCAATACTATAAACATGAATCATAGTAAATATTAAATAAAAACTATCAGAGAATGTACTCACCTGAAATTTGGTATTGAATCTTAAATGGTGTCCAAAACGGGGCCTCAAGGACTTAAATATGAGTTACAAGTCAAAACAGTCTTTTGAGAGTATAAACATTGTAAGAAATTATAATTGTAGGTATCTAGGTCAAGACTAGGTCAAACTAGATCAAACTAGATCAATACATGCTACACTAGGCTTTTCTAGGTCATACTAAAGTATTCTAGCTTATACTTGTAATACCCAGCTAACAATAGTTAATAATAGCTATACTAGGTTCTACTAGTATATATATAACTCATATTTTTTGTATCAAGGTAATACCTTATCTATATATAACTTACCTTAACTCAACTTTGAATCAATACCTAGTGCTAATGATACTCTAACTAATATCCTACCTTACTTATCCTTAACATATATAGAGACTACTAACCATAACTCAAGTTCTACACTTGAACCCATTATCTAGTTTTTAGTTTTACTCTAATTTATATTTTCCAGTTTACCCCAAATCACAACTGATACTCTTGAGTATCCTTCATTAACCCCAACTAATATCTAGGTGCTAACTGTTCAAAAAATACTAACTGTAACTAACTTAACTCTAATACCCCAAATATACTACTCTCACTCATTGGTAGTAAGATACACTACAACACACATACTCTTGCACATCCTCTTACCCCTTACCTGCACCTTGTTGTGCTCTGCACTGGATACTTGCACATTGGTATGTTATAAACACTAACAAAATGATTCACATTGGTATACTGATACTTGCACTAACCAAATGATTCACAAGCTCTACACTTCCACATCCTCACTGAACACTCCTATATGATATGTTATAAACACTAGACACTTAACATACATTGATACACATGTCACTCTTAGGACCAATCTGTTATAAACAAACAACCTTACCTGGACCTCCTTTCACTCTTACCACATACCAACATCCCACTCAACTTACACATTTATACCCATCTTACCAACTTGGCACTTACACACTTGCTCCCCCTATTCTTGACACACTGCATGCACACTATACAATTATGCCAATACCTCAACCCTCCAGGTTACTGCTATTAAGTCCTTTGGGCTGCAGGAACACCCCCACCATTTGGACAGTGCTCAAGCTCTAGTCTCCATATTGCACCCTCCCATAGTGGCCGCTACATGCACTTGCAGTAATAGACCATCACACTAAGCATATGCCTCCTTACATGTTTGAACAACCTTTAGCACACATTGCACTGACACACAAAATATGAACACACCTATACTGGCAGATAGATAGATGTATAGATAGATAGATAGATAGATAGATAGATAGATAGATATGTAGACACACTCAAAGCCCTATGAAAATACACGAGTTTGATTCACATGTGCACACAGGAAGTATGCTAGACACTAACCCCTTTCTTTGCCACCTTCTTGTTGTACACTCAAGTCAGGTTCATTAACATAGTACACACTGATCAACATTCCCTCCTATAATAGGTATCCAATATGTCAAGTTTCAATCACCTTGATCACACTGACACGGTGACACAAGTCACCACAGTTTTTCCTTTGTGTCTGAACTACACAACCTAATATGCATGCTTGCACACCACCCGATTTCCTTTGCTGCCAGTGCCTACAACCCAAGCCAAAATCCAACTCCCTAATGCCTGGCACTTAAATGCAGTGCAAAAATTTACCCTTGAGCCAGATACCTACAACTTAACACCTTCATTATTGACTTACCTTCTTACTCCCAAACTGATACTAAACTAGCTTACCTTCATTGCTTACAAAACTTGATTTCTTATCCCTTGATATGGATACTCATGTCACTGACCCAAATGCCCCAGATTGTAAATCTTACAGTTCTGTCATCCACCCCACAATAACACAACTTCACAAACACAAGCACACACTCACCTTAATAGCCACACTTAGAGTTTATACAATAGGACACTTACTAACATACACACTCTCAAATCTAAGTAAACACACCAATTACCCATGCATACATTATCCAAAACAACTAGGATACCTCTATCAAACACCTACTGTGCATCACACTATTGTGCAGCAAAAACCCTTGGTACTCTCTTGATACAAGCTCCAAACTCCAAGACACAATACTAAAACACATAGACCACAATATATATATATATATATATATATATATATATATATATATATATATATATATATATATATATATATATATATATATATATAATGTAGTATGAATAATAATAGAGATAACTATTATAATAAAATAAAGGGAATTGACCTATTGAAACACAATTATACAAAAAAATATCAAATCTACACCACTGTATCATGGCGTATCATGATATGGCCTATCCGTATCCAATTGTGGACACATGAGCACTCTTCCAAACTAAATCTAACATCAATAGACACAATATGACCTCTATCAAACACTTGGTGTCCCCAATTTAGAGTTTTTCCTAAACGGACACAAAATTCTATGTAACTATCATAATAGAGTCTATTATAGCCTAATTCTTCTTCGTATAGGTAGTCTTCACCCATAAAAGGGTTCCTAAGGGTCTATTACAATAAATTAACCATAGAATTGAAAGGAAATAGGAATTATATCTATTGGGAGTCAAATCCCAATGAAACTCCTCCGGGTGGATACGAAATAGATACAAGCTCCAAGAATATCCTCTCCAAGTAGTCCTGCTTGCAATCCAATCTTCTAGGCCTCCTTGATGATAAATCTTGGTGGGGAAATAAGAGAAATTGAGTGGAGTTTGATTAGGGTTTTATGTAGATTGGGGATGAACCAATTTGGAAGGGGTGGAGGCTATTAATGGGTATTAAAGTGGTTAAAAAATATAAAAATATAATGAACCAATAATATGGAGGGTTTTTTCATTTCTCATGCATGGTGTACTTGCCTAAGACTTGGAGGAAGAAAACACAAGAGATAGAAAGAAAATAAAGTAATAAAGAGAGAGAATGAGTGATTTGGTTTATATACATAGAGGCTTCGAGGTTTAGACCATAGGTTCAACTCATGATTAAACCAACCCAGCAAATAAACAATGAACCAAGATAAACCAAAGAATGGGTCTAGTCTCATGCAATATACTAAACATGCAAGCAAAAAAATAATACGCTCCAAATACGTATATTTAGGAACGGAGAGTGACATCTCTATCCACCGTAGAAAAATTTTGTCCTCAAAATTCGAATCCAAGTAAGCTAGAGAAGTCAGGACAAGTACGATATAATCCTACTAGTAAGACTACACATGCAAACAATATCATCATAACACATAGGTGATCACCTGATCACGAAATCTAGATACGAAGGCATAAGGTAGAATATACCTTATGAATCGAATAGGTACGGGTACCGAGACCGAATATTATCCTCGTGCTCCCATGTCGATTCTCCAAGAGTGTGATGGCCCCAGAAAACTCAAACAAGAGGAATAGTCTAGTTTTTGAGTACCTTCTCTCTTCGATCCAGAATGGATACGCGTTGCTCCTCGTAAGATAAGTCGGTACCAATGACTAAATCAGAGTGGTCGAAGATATCACTCAGATCTGGGTCATACTTGTGCAACTGAGATATATAAAATATATCGTGTACCTCACGGAGCGAAGGTTGAAGGTTAATATTATATGCCAAATCGCCTACCGATCGAGAATTTTAAACAGCCCAACGTATCACGGACTAAGCTTCCCGCGAACCCCAAATCCAATGACTCTACGGGTAGGCAAAATTTATAAAATACGTTATCGCCGACACAAAACTCTAAAGGCCTACGATGCTGATCTGCCCAATGACGATACAGATCTTGCACAACCCAAAGTCATTCTCGGATCTGCCTGACAACTTCTACTGTCTGTGTAATCATTTCGGGGCCTAACATCTTTCGCTCACCAATGTCGTCATAAGCCAACGGTGATCTACACTTCCTGCCGTACAGTGCTTCAAAAGGTACCATCTGAATACTGTCCTGATAATTATTGTTATACGAGAATTCCACCAAGTGAAGGTGATTCTTCCAAGATCCTCCAAGGTCTAAGGTACAGACTCGTAGCATATCCTCCAAGGTTTGGATAGTTCTCTCTGATTTTCTATCTGTCTGGGGGTGGTAAGTTATGCTAAATCTTAACTTGGTACCAATCTCTTGTGCAAGCTTCTCCAGAAATAAAAAGTGAATCTCGTATCTCGGTCGGATACTATACTTACTAGCACTCCATGATGTCTTATAATCTATCACATATACAAATCTGCCAACTACTCTGTAGACTGTCCCACTTTGAAGGGTAGAAAATGTGCCACTTTTATGAGCCGATCCACTATCACCCAAGCTATATCTCGACCAGTCTGTGATCTGGGTAAACCGGTCATAAAGCCCATTTTGATGTGTTTCCACTTTCACTCTGGAATAGGAAGCGGCTATAATAATCCTGTCAGTCTCTGTTGTTCTTCCTTCACTTGTTGACATATCAAACATTGGGATACAAAGTAGGTTATTTTCCTCTTTATTTTGTTTCACCAAAAGTGTTGCTTGATATCTTGGTACATCTTTGTGCCTCCCAAATGAATGAAATACTGGAAACTGTGTGCTTCAGTCATAACTTCTTACCGAATATCTTCGTATGGTACGCATAAAAGATTTCCAAACCTTAACATTCCATCCGCATGTATTGTCAACTCCTTCTAAAGACCGGACTAACATTCTTCTCGAAGCTTTTGAATCTTCAGGTCCTCTGCCTGTGCTAGCTTGATTCTATCTACCAAAGTAGACTAAATCTGTAGGCTGGCCTGAACTCCTATACTCTGTGGAAGTACTATCTCGATACCCATCTCTCGTAAGTCTTCTAGAATATGCTTCTGAGTAGTCAACATAATTTGCCACCACTTCTGCTAAGTGCATCAGCTACTACATTAGCCTTGCTTGGATGGTACTGAAGTTCCATGTCATAGTCCTTTAATAACTCTAGCCACCTTCTCTGCCTCATGTTCAGGTCCTTATGCATGAACACATACTTAAAACTCTTATGATCTATGAATATTTCTACTTGATCGTCATATAAGTAGTGCCTCCACAACTTAAGTATGAACACTACTGCTGATAACTCCAAATCGTGAGTTGGATAGTTCTTCTCATGATCCCTGAGATGCCGATAACCATACGCTATCACTCTCCCTTGTTGCATTAAAACACATCCAAGTCCTTTGCTAGATGCATCACAATACACTGTGAATCCTTCGAAGCCTGCTTGAAGAGTAAGGATTGGTGTAGAGATTAACTTCTTCTTTAACTCTTCAAAGACAATCTGGCATTCCGCTTACCACACAAATTTAATTTTCTTGTGTGTCAACCGAGTCAAAGGTGCCGAGATCTTAATAAAGTCTAACACAAATCTTCTATAGTATCCTGCCAAGTCCAGAAAACTATGCACCTCTGCTACTGTCTTCGGAATTGGCCAGTTCTCTACTGCCTCTACCTTCTTGGGATCAACTGACATCCTACTCCAGAAATAATATGCCCAAGAAAAGATACGTGATCTAACCAAAACTCACACTTACTAAGCTTCACATATAACTGGTGCTCCCTCAAAGTTTGTAGTACTATCCGGAGATGTTCTTCATGCTCCTCCTCATTATGTAAATACACAAGGATGTCATCGATGAATACTACCATAAATTGGTCTAAGTATGGCATGAAGATACGGTTCATCAAATCCATGAATATCGTTGGAGCATTAGTCAGTCTGAATAGCATAACTAAGAATTTGTAATGCTCGTATCGTGACCTAAATGTTGTTTTTGATATATCCTGCTCCCGAACTCGCACTTGATGATATCCTGGTCGGAAATCTATCTTATAGAAGACTATTTCTCAGCTTAATTGGGCAAACAAATCATCAATCCTTGGTAATGCGTACTTGTTCTTTACGGTCACTATATTTAGTCGCCTGTAATCCATATACAACAATGTCGATCCATCATTCTTCTTCACCAATACTGCTGGTGCTTCCCACGGTGATCCACTAGTCCGAATAAACTTCTTCGCCTTCAGTTCTTTCATGTGTCGATATAACTGATCAAGCTCTGGTGGTGACAATGGGTATACCTTCTGGGATACTGGTTCTGCTCCTGGCATCAACTCTATATAGAACTCTACTTCTCTAACTAGGGGTAATCCGGAAGCTTTTTGGGAAAGATATCCATAAATTCTTCAATTATCTTAGGTATCGGGTCTTCTTCCTTTGCTATTGTTGTGACTCATCCCTTATGTTGGTCTCTTGCTATTCTGCTAAGGACAAACTCTTCTAGACCAGAAATTCTAAACAACACTCTACCCTCACGATAGTCTATCGTTGCATGACTGTCTCTCAACCAGTCCATGCCTTAGATAATGTCAAAGTTATCTATAGGGAACTCGATCAACTTTTTAGGTAATAAATGCCCACATACTATGACTGGACATGCTAGGCACACCCTACTAACTTCTACGATCCCATTTCCAGTGAGTATATTAAGCCTCTCTGGAAATGCCTCAAACTTTAATCTAATATGTGTCGTATATTGTGCAGATATAAATGCGTACGAAGCTCCATAATCAATTAAAGCTATAGCAGAAAAGGTCGTAACGGAAATGTTATATTCCACTACGTCGCCCAACGCCATAGCTTCTTCCAAAGACAAGGTGAACGCCTGCCCTTGGCCTTGTTCAGCTCCCTGTTGTTGTCTTTCTTGTTGTCGTTGTTGCGTTCCCTGCTGATTCTGCTATTATTGTTGTCTATAAAGCTGGGCATGCGTCAGCAACGGACTTTGAGCTAAAGGTCATACTGCTGCTGCTGGTCCTCCTTGCTACACCGGCCTTGAAGCTGACAATAGACGAAACGGTTGTACTGGCCCTCTTGACCTTTGTATCAATGGGCATGTGGCAACCTTGTGATCTGGGCTCCCACATCTCAAGCATAGTCTATTATTTGCCCGACAAATATCTCGGATATTACCTCCTTTTCCACAATAGCTATAACCTATCGGTGCTTCCCATCACTGTTGTTGATGTTGCTGTTGTTGCCTTGGTTGTTGCTGTCAAGTTGGTGCCATCACTGTCGATGTCACTGGCCTCCTCTGTGTTACATCATGGATACGAATGCCAGGGGATGGTAATGACATTCGTGGTGTTGTTCCTCCCTTATTGCTCTGTCCATGAGGCCTCTTCCGATCTACTCTTCTTGATGTCATCCTCTGGGAAGTAAGCTCAACTCTCTTGGCTGTTATCAATACTACCTTAAAATTCTGATAGTTATGGACCTCTACTATGTGTAATATTTCCAAGTGAAGTCCCTGCTGGAACCTCATTGCTCTCTCCAACTCTGTTGTCACCATGGTTGGAGCAAACCTGCTCAGTCGACAAAACTCTGCCGCGTAGCCGTCTACTGTCAATCCAGCCTGCTTGAGGTTAATGAACCTTTGTTGTAACTCACACTGAGCCAAAATCCTAAAGTACTTTGCCATGAATCGGGTCCTCAAATTATCCCACAAAATAAAATGCCTCAATCCTACCTCCATCGTGGCCCACAAATCTCTTGCAAGATCCTGGAGCTGTAAGCGAACCAGGTCAACATATTCCTCGGCCGAAACATTAGCTGCTGCCAGAATGGTCTCAATGCGTTGGTGCCAATCATCTATAGTGATTGCATCCTCCAAGCCATCAAAATATCTGGAGTTCAGTCTACAAAATCTAACAGATGCCCAGTATCTGTTCTCCCGCCTCGTTCTAGGGCTACCTGCAACCCTTGGTTCAACATAATATTCTGTTCCTACTGCCGAAGCTGCTGTTGTTGTTGTTGTTGTTGTTGTTATTGTTGCACCACCATCTGGTGTTATTGGGCAACCAATAATCGACAGATAATCTCAAGCAAGGCTGGGGTATCCAGTATTGTCAGTACTACGGAAGATACAGGAACACCTGGAACTTGTTGCTTTGTTCCATTTATCGTAGGCTCAATTCGGATCCTTGGCTGGGGTTCTATAGGATCTCATTACTGGAAACTCTGCCCCCTCTTGTTGCTACAGCATCGGGGAAAGGAGAAGCCCTAAAGAATAGCACAAGAAACAATCAAGTACAGGACGAGAAGGAACAAGGAAGAAATTAATCTGGAAGAATTCAAGCTGAGTATCGAAGAGGACGAATTCAGAACTTCAAGAATGATCATGTTTGATTGAGACTCCTACGACCATGACACCCCACAAGTCTGAAAAATAGACCTGCATGGGCCACCAATAAAACCTTGTCATGCCCAGTACCAGAATACAAAGATGAATAAGCTACCACGTACAAGGTACTATACGTAGTACCACAAATACGTCTGTAATAAGACAAGGGGGCGCATGCTACAATCAAGTCACTTAGGGCCACACAAACATTTATGTCTCAATAAACCAAACAAGAAACAGTAAACATAGAACATATATGTTAAAGTAATAAGGCGTCCTAAACGCTTTCTCAAAATTTTTGGAGACCAGCAGTACAAAATAAGAAGCTGAAAGAGTAGCAAAAGTATATGATAGTGATCAGCTGTAGTCCAATTAAATACAATCATGTAAGAAGACCGCATGGGTCGCATGGTCGCTGATCGCAGAGGTCGCATGACCGCATGAGTTCAGACTGCATGGCTGCATGAGTTTAGGCCGCATGGCCACAAGAGTTCAGGCCGTATGGCAGCATGGTCGCAAGAGACTTCACCTTCTCCAGGCAAAAAGTTTAGCCATGACGAGAACCCCAAAAACCAAAAAAAAATTCCTTCATAAAAACTTTATTTTAACTCTGAATTGAGTGAACCAAAAGCCAAAACGTTCGAAATAAATGCTCCATCCATCCTAAAATCTATTTTTCAAAAATATTATGTTTTAGTATATCAAAACCACCAAAAACTCAAGGAACCCATGAAAACCCTAAACTTAGAATGTAGGTCTAGTCAAATTCATCCATTAAAACTAAAACCCCAAGTACTAAAAGTGTTTAGAATCATCATGATCATATAATAGACTAATAAATGCAAGAAGAAAAGCAAGAAATCAAAAATTAAGATATTTCTCCATTTGGTGCAAGGTGTACTTGTCTAAATGAAGGAAGAAGAAGAAATTGAGAGAATGAGGGAAGAGAGAGAAAGATGTTGGATTTTATAGTTGGAGTTTAGACCATAGGTTCAAATCATGAATGAACCAACCCAACAATTAAACCATGGGTCTAATTAAACCAAAGAATGGGTCTAGTCTCCATGCATGCAACCTAATTAATCATGTAAGTAAGAAATACTCTAAGCAGAAAATAAATACAAGCAAGAAATAAATATATCCCAAAATATACATTTCGGGAACGGGGAGTGACACCCTAGGATTAAGTCATGACACTCTCCAACCAAATCTTAACCATCCAAAATAGGCTTAGTGGTTCCAAGAGTGAACTGGGTCTGGTATCTATCCTATATAAGGATCCTAGCACGGGTCCATGGCAATTGTCAAGGTGTTCACTACTGGTCTCGGGCAGTCTTCCACAATAAACAGGAATACAATTAAATAAATATAACATATTTAACAGGAACCAATATGTAAATAAAGCATGAATACATCTACAAGAATTTTTTTAAATATCATAAATTCAAGAATACCAAATCTGGGAACAGGTGTGACATCTCTACCCACCTTAGAAAAATTTTGTCCTCGAAATTCGCTAGGCTAGTCGAGCTGAACACCAAGTAGAAAACTCATGGACCAAGCTGGAGACTCATGATCCAATCAGGAAACTCATGATCCAAAAAGCCTCATGAACTACCGAATCTCATGAACTATAGTTAACTGAATACCAAGCATAACAAAATAGGCAGGTAATAAAAGTAACAATAATATAACAAAGGTGCAAGCAATCCACACAATCAAAAGGAAAGAGAAAGAACTGGAGGCATACAGATATATATGTCTCCCGAGTTAGTCAAAATAGGAACTCGTCCTCGCTGGCCTATGTTGACTCCCAAAAATGGACAAGGATCAAGTCTTGAGATAAATCGGTACCAACGACTTAGTCAAGAATATGACTCTGCCCAAGACGTACCTTCATAGTCAAAACATATGACATACATCAAGTATCATGAGATACGAAGGCAGAAGAGTGAGACGAAAGATCATCTCCACTCGCCGAATATATACAACTGGAAGAACTCAAATCTCACCCTCGACTTGACCACCTTCTGCTAATATCTGTTCTAGCATGCCAAACTTAGCTTGCTCACGTCTCGGTGCTGCTGGAACTCTGTCATGAGGATGTCTCTGCTAACCAAACTGACGTTGTCTCTGGTGAAACACCCGTGCTTGCGTCAATATTGAACGTTGGGCTAACGATCGTACTGCTAAAGTTGGCTCTTGATATGGAACTGCTCCTGGAGCTGGAAACGCAGGGAATTATTGATACAGTCCTTCCTGCCTCTTTATTTGTGGGCAAGTAGCTATCATGTGGTCGGAACCCCCACACCTCAAGCATCTTCCACTTGCCATCCTACAAACATCCTGAGAGTGACCTCTTTTACCATAATAGGTACATCCTACTGGATTAATCGGGCATTGTTGATGTTGTCTCAGATGTTGTTTCTAAGTTGTCATTGTCTCATCATATGCCACTAGCCCCTGTGGTGCCAAATTACGAATATGAATGCCAAGTGCTGGTCTTTCACCTGTGTTATGAGCATGAGACCTCTGTTTCCCTCCATTCCTCGAAGCTAACCTCTGTATGGTAAGCTCATGTCTCCTGGCTGCTATTAATATGGCATCGAATGTCTGGTAGTCATGTCCTTCAACTAGTTACAGATTCTCAAGATAAATCCCTTGCTAGAATCTTATAGCCCTTGCTTGCTCCGTCATCACCATAACTGGAACAAACCTGCTCAGCCTGCAGAACTTTGCTACATATCCATCCACTATTCTGTCGGATTGCCTGAGATCAATAAATCTCTATTGCAGCTTGTACTATGCCACTACTCCGAAATACTTGGCTCTGAACCTGGTCCTGAAGTTTTCCCAAGAGATAGGATGCCTCAAGCCGACTGCCTCAGTCATCCACCACTCACGAGCAAGATCTTGTTGTTGTAATCGGACTTGGTCGACTTGCTCCTCTGTTAGAATCTTAGTTACCGCCACGATCGTCTCAATGTCTTAAAGACAAGCATCTGTCGTAATAGCATTTTCTGTGCCATCAAAATAGCTCGGGTTGAGTCGATAGAATTTGTATGATGCCCCATAATCTTCTTCTTCACTCTCCTCCAGAGACGTTTGCAGTCCTTGGTTTAACAAGACGTTCTGCTCCTGTTGTCGAAGCTGCTGGTGCTGCTGCACTACTATCTGATGCTGTTGTGTATCCATCATACCTTTGATAATTTCTAATAATGTCGGGGTATCAAGTATTGTTGGTGTTACTGGAACTGTCGGGGGTACTGGGATCTCTGGTACATGTTGCCCGCCCAATGGATCTACTCAAAGCTGGTCATGAGAAAGTACTGTCTCTTGCTGGCACTCAATAGGATCTTGCTCTGCTAGCTATTCTACCACATCTGCTGCTCTAACAGGCGGAGAAGAGGTGCCCCTCAGGGAGAAAGGACACCAAGACATCAAATGACAGGATAGAAGAGAACAAGGAAACAAACTGTTGATAGTTCAAGCTCGGTGTTGAAGAAGACGAATTCAGGATATCAAAGTAAACAGTTTTGATTGAGACTCCTAGAATAAGACACCCCACAAGTCTGAAAAGATAGACCTGCATGGGCCACCACTAAAACTTTGTCACTCCCCATAACCAGAAAACTAGAGAGCGGGGGAGTGACTCAGCCAACCAAACCTTACAGAATACTGAAGTAACCTGTAATGCACTAAGATTTTATAGAGACAAGGGGGTGCATACTACAATCAAGTCACCTAGGGTCAAGAATTTCTATGTCTCAATCATCAACCAAGAAATAGTAAGAATGAGCATGTAAGATAAAGTAGTTAGTCGTCCCTGACGCTCTATCAGAATGATCATAAAACTAGTTATACAGGATGATACACTAGTACATTTTCAATAGTACATGACTTTAAGTCAGACGCGGTCTGAATAATATACAATCATGTAGAAGAACTAATGTCCAAATAAACCGACTAACAGGTGCCGTTGGCTAAATGCCAAAAAGTAATACAAAATGATACTCATAGTGTGGAAGAAGAAACCCACTCAAGTTCCTCGACGTACATCCTCCTGGTGTGCGCCATCGGTCAGATACAAGACAGGATCCTCGGGCTCTGCTACTAAACCTGGCCAAACAAACCAGCAGAGTCAGGCCCCAATAGCAAGTACCATAAAGGAGCATAAGTGAATGAAGCAAAAAAACCAATAAAGTATAAAAAAATAAGAAATTTGTGCCATAACTACAAGCGTATGACCTTTTATCAGAGTAGTAGGACACATCTACAACCAAACAAGGACAAGAGGTATCGCACTACTCCGAGACAGGGTATGACTCACCAATTATGAACATGACAAAGATACAACACATCAATATAATCCAGGACACATATGCCATAATACAAGCTAAGATATAGATATAATATGAAGCTTTGGTACATGACTTATTGTGACATATTGGTGCAACCCAATAACCAAACAAGGACAAGGTTTGACCCATCGTACCATAATAGTTTATGTCCCTAGACTACCAGCGCATACGCTTTTAGATCGGCCAATCAATCCTACAGCTTGTTACGTTGAGTCTCAGTTATCTCAGAAGAATAATACAATATTGGAATCCTCAGATTATACTGATGGTGAGGCGGGCTGGCCGAGCCAATAAACATATAGCACATAGTATGTAAGCATCAGTCCCTCGTAAGGCTATTGTGCAAGTAAACAGGTAATAATCACTACCAGAAAAAGTCAAATTAGCGACGTAAAGAAACGTCGCTAATAACAAAAAAACATCGCTAATCACTTTTAGCGACGTAATTAGCAACATTTAACAGAAGTCGGAACTCAGCTAGTCGCTGCAAGAAAAAACGTCGCTAAAGGTCGCTATACCGACGTTTTTAGCGACGTAAATGTGTCGCTAAATTAGCGACGTTTAGCGACGCAACATTGCTAATTAGCGACGTGCTCATCAGTCGCTTAGCGTTGCTAATTAGCGACCTATATAGCGACGTTACAGCAACGTCTTTAATAACCGGGCAATACTGCCATGTCAGCAAGTTGCGACGTACATCGATATTTTTAGCGACGTCATTAGTGACGTATAGTAACATCGCTAATTAGCGACATATTTAGCGACGTGTATTAATGTCGCTAAACGTCGCTAAATGTCACTAAAAATGTCACTAATTGTACAGTGAAAAAATAAAAAAAATGAATACTAAATTATTTCCAAACTATTATTCCTGCAGTTTATTAATTCATAATCTGTACAAATAGACCCGGAGCAACCCTCCATTGAATTTCTTGGATTTGTCGACCCCCTTGGGTTGAACACTCAACACCGATAAATTAACATATATTTAATATGAATAATATAATAAAATTTGAAGAAAATAAAACATCCAGCAAATATCATCGTAAAGAATACAGCAAATATATATCCATACAATGAGTCTCATCCTAAATAATACAAAGAATATAAATATCCAGCAAATATCCATACAAATATCTATACTACTGCGGATCTGCAGAAGGATGACCACCAGCGCGCATGAAGGATAAGAACAGATCATACTGGTCCTGTGAAATCGATACCGATGTCGATGGAGAAGGCAGTAACGTCGGTGGAGTCTGTGTCGATGTAGGCGTACCAGGAGGACGTATCCGCTCTAACTCTGTGAGTCACTGGTTATAAGAATCCATGGTAGATAACATCCTCATACTGCTATGAACCATTGAATCCTGCATCATCGTTAGACTCTCGCCCATGGATAGCTGTGATGCCTACATGTCCGTCATGTTGCGCTCTGTCGAGGCTCTAAGTTCATTTGTCAAATCCTGGAGCTCCGTGATGCTGCGGTCGAGCATATCGAATCGTGCGATGAGCGTCGGATCGTCCGCCTGCGGCTGGGACCGGGGCTGCTCCTCCATCCTTCGCAGCAACTCATCATGGAGAGATGCAATCTGAAGGTCAACAGCCTCCTGGACTCTGGCCGACGACTGCAAGGACTGTGGGGAATGTGCACTTGTCGGGGAGGCCCTAGATAACTGCGTTATAACTAAGGCGCCATAGGATCCCGTACAGTAGTACGTACCCCTCTGCAGACCATCAGTGGTGGTCACCCACAGGTCATCCGCCGATGGAGCTGGAGCAGGCTGCGAGGAAGTACCAACCTCTCCAGCTGTAGGTGCACTAGCAGTCGCCCGCTCACGTAGCCTAAGATACTCGGCCTAGAAAAGTTTAGATACTCGATAATTGCCTAAGTTATAATAAAATTAACACAAAGTAAAGTAATATTTACATAGGTCTGCGAGGCCCTCTCATCAATGAGATTTTCGTCCTTGCGATGGGTGGCCAAGAAGACGGTCACCATGTTTGCATCCTCACCCCTCTGTACTTGTTAAAAATATATTATTTAGTACTAAACTTAAATATTTTTTCCTACTACCATTTTATCGTACTTATATTAAAATAATATATCTTCAATAAAAATATACCAAACGACAAAAATATTTCGTCATCGGAATCGAGCCACCACACCACTTAGCAGCATTCCGCCTAGCCGCCTTGGCCTTCCCAGACCTTTCCTTGTAGCTCGGATCGTCGAATCTAGCCCTCATCGCAGTCCACTGCTCAGGCGTGATCCAACCTTGGATCGTTTTTCCAACACGATCACGAGCCTTCTGGTCATCCAGAGCATCACGGATAAGCTTGGCGGCAACGGTAGGAAATAGCCGCTCGATCAACTCGGCCCGTGCGGATCTAAATACGTTTGCTACAATAAATAATTTAGTAAGTGAGCATCACGGATAAGTTATATAATATGCATAAATTAGAGGATTTATATAATATACTTTTACCTTGAAGTGCGTAAACTAGAATGCTTTCCTCTCCTCCGGATCTTCAGAGTAGTTGATCCATGGGTTACCATAGTTGTTCCTCAGAAATAGGCCCAGGCGTCTCTGAACCGTCGATGGACGATATCTATACAGAGATAATTATTTTGATAAAAAAAGTCAATATATGATGAATAAAGAAATATATGATATATATGATGTTAAAACATCTAATTGACTTACTTTGTACCGTCGGCCCAAATCTCTGTCCTCGTCTCCTCCGGAGGTGCGCATGGAGGATCTTGCTGATACTGGGACAACGTCGGCACGACCTCCTCTACATGCTCATCTGTCTCCATGGTTCCGTCAGCAGGAGGAACGCTAGACGAGGGAGTACTATCACGTCTGAAACTACTCGTCCCAGGAGTGATGCCACGTAACGTCATCGCAGTCGGAGATGTAACTGATCGATATACTGGAGTACTGGGTGACGACGATCCAGAACCAACAGTAGGCAGTACCAGAGGAGCACTATATCTACCTCAGGACCTGCCGAATCCTCCACGTGTCCTGTCATACCAGATAACAACATATGAGGAATAAAGAAAAACACAAATATATAGTATATTCTACAGTCAAAATATGATGCATATCTCACAGCATTCTATATTCAAAATATAATACATATATTCGTCAAAATAGTACATTCTACAGTCAAAATATAGTTACATTATATAGGCAAAATATTTTATTTTCAATCATCTTCAGAAAATTTATCTTGTTCGCCTTCCTCGTCCTCCTCTTCCTCCTCCTCGTCTTCACTTTCATCTACTTTGTCTTCATCTTCGCCTTCCTCTTCGAATAATTCTACATCTTCTATATTATTACTCGTGTAATAAGTAACTTTCGTTGAGTCCACATCTATAATATTTGTTACAAGAGGTAGATCGTCCTCCTTATAAGCTATTTCGTCAATGTCAAAGATATTTCTAGCTTTAGTATTGCATACTGCCCACCAATCCGACCTCGCTGTCCACCGTCTAGGATAAGTTATGAAGTACACGAGCTGAGCCTGACTTGATAGGATAAATGGTTCGTAGTCTTGATATCTACGCTTGTAGTTTATATCCATAAGGCCATGCTTGTCAATTTTCTAACCTTTATATTGAATCGGATCAAACCATTCACACTTGAATAGCACGATATTAGTAGGTTCTGTGCCATAATTATATGTCAACTCCATAATCTCTCGTAAGATGCCAAAGAAATCATTGACTGGATCTACGTCTTTGTAGTTCAAAGATTTTATACACAAACAACTATTTTTTATGGAATCAAGATCCAGAAAGCTATCTCTTATAGGAGCATTTGTTGACTTGAACCTAAACCCATTCACACAGAAACTTGACCATATTTTAACGACAGTAATTGGTCCCTTGGCTAGAGTTCTAATAGATTCAGTCTCGGGTGTTATTAGACGATCGACCTAAATACCAAAGTAGCGATAGTAAGTTATTTGTTTTGCAAGTGCAGAAATAAAAAGTAATTACCAAGCATCTTACATATGCGCTCAACCAAGAAGGAAAATGGTATCTCATTTCTTGTTCTACTTCTTCGTCTGTTATGTAGGGTCTAACCGACCTCAACTCATCATTATGTGTGCTAAAAAATAATGAAGCAACTGCTGATTAGTAGCATAATAGTAGCTTATACTATTACATTGAGATGATGTAAACGTAGACGTATTAATTACTTACCCCTCTAGATTCTCCACTTCATCCTCGTTGTAATTGAGTAATATATACAACTGAGAAGCCCTTAGCTCGACGTCATTCAAATATCTCTTCTTTATTTTCCCCGAAGGCTTTCCGGACGCATTGAATACTTTGAGTATTGCATCATTAGATTCCTGATATCTGTCATCGTTTCTCGGAGCTTTCGTTCTATTAGTTGCAATATGAGGTTTAAAATACGTCGAGCAAAAGTTTATAATCTCCTCGAGAACATAAGCTTCACAAATAGAGCCCTCAACCCGTGCCTTATTTTTTACCTTTCTCTTTAGGTGATTCAGATATCGCTCGAAAGGGTACATCCACCGATAACTGACAGAACCACCAACACGTGCCTCATAGGAAAGATGAATTGGCAAATGCTCTATATAGTCGAAGAATGCAGGAGGAAACACCTTCTCGAGATTACATAGTATTACCGCAATGTCCTTCTCTTGCTTTTTTAGACGATCGACGAGCAACTTAGTACAACAAAGATCTCTGAAGAATATGCTGAGCTCTGTCAATGGATCCCAAATGACCTGCGGTAAGAATTCCTAAAATACAATCGAAATTAACCTCTCCATGAATACGTGACAATCATGGCTCTTCATACCCGCCAGTTTGTTCTCCTTGAGGTCGACGCATCTTCTCAAGTTCGACACGTACCCGTCTGCAAACTTTAGACACTGAATCCACCTACAAAGTCTTCCTTAATCCTCTTTCTCCAGTGAGAAAACTGACTTAGGTTGCTTTAACTTTTCATTTCCTTCCTCTATCAAATGCAATGTAGGACGTCTACATATTTCTTCTAAGTCCAACCTGGCCTTCGGATTATCTTTCGTCTTCCCCTTTACCTCCATTACAGTATTAATTATGTTATCAAACACATTTTTCTTGATATGCATGACATCAAGGTTATGTCTGATCAGATTTGTGCTCCAATATGGCAGATCCCAGAATATACTCCTCTTCGTTCAGTTATGGGTGCGACCAAATCCGTCACACTTGTACCCCTTAGCAGGCTCTTCGATAGCACTTGGTAAATCTTTTACCTCTTTCCATATCATGTATCTGGGCCACCTTGGCGGTGGATTGGCCTTCTCCACAATGCCCGCACGAAAAGCATTCATGTTCCTCCGGTACGGATTATCCTTCGACAGAAATTGTCGATGACCATCGAAGAAGCACGGTTTGCCTCCGTATTTCAAATGGAGAGCATTAGTACGGTCCATGCAATACGAACATGAGAGACGACCATGGGTGCTCCATCCCGATAATATTCTATAGGCCAAAAAGTCGTTGATGGTCCACATAAGTGCTGCCCTCATCTGAAAATTCTGCTTTCTAGAAATATCGTACGTGTTGGCACCTACTTCGCACAGCTGATTCAAATCATCTATCAAAGGCTGTAAATACACATCGATGTTCCTCTTCGAATTATTCAGACCCGAGATAATAACGGTTAGGATCATATACGGAGTCATCATGCACATCCAAGGCGGTAGATTGTACAGAGTGACGATCACAGGCCAACATGAATACTGGGAGCCCGAAAGTCCGAATGCGGTAAAACCATCAGAGGAGATCCCCAATCTGACATTACGCGGATCTGAAGCAAAATCTGGATACTCTCGATCAAAGTGCTTCCATGCTTCTCTATCGGATGGATGATCCAATACTCCTTCGATCTGTTTTCGCCTGTGCCAACTCATATTTTCTGCAGTCTCCTTAACCATAAACAACTACTGCAACCGCGGTGTCAAAGGCAAGTAGTGCATCAAATCGGTAGGCTTCCTTGCTCCGACAGACTTTCCTCTAACAGTGGCCTTGTAGCGATCAACACCACAAAATCTGCACGTATCTTCATCCTTGTCGTCTTTGTAGTACAACATGCACCCATTGCGAAATGCATCGATTTTCTCGTATCCCATCCAGAGCGATCTTACCATCCTCTTAGATCGATAGAAGTCTTTAGGCAACTTTGCACCCTCGAACAAGATCTCTATAATCAAATCGATCAGTCGATTATAGCATTCTTGTGAGATGTTAAAATCGGACTTGATGCTCAATAATCTTGTAACTACCTCCAACGGTGAATGATCCTCACAACCAGGATATAGTAGAGTCCTTGTATTCTCCAGCAACTCCATAAACTTTGTAGCATCGGCATTCGGTGCCTCCTCAACTGCATCATAATTGTCCGAATTGAAACTAGGTCCCGCCGTATCATAATTGTCCGGATTAAAACTAGGCCCCGCCGTATCAAAAACCATGTTTACCTAGCCATCGTTGTAAGCATCATGGTCGTGGACATCCATATACGGCTCCACATAAGGCTCCGACTCCGATGCTAGAGACACAAGTTCTCCGTGCGCGGTCCACTGATAGTAATTCAGCGTGAAGCCCTTCGAGTACAAATGATATGTGACTTCCACTTCTGGATGATATTTCCTGTTGCGATATCTCACACACAGACACTTAATTTTGGTACCATCCATGTACTGGGGGAACGCCTTGGCGAACTGCAGGAACTGTTGTACACCCTCAATAAATTCATCCCGCACACCGTACATGTCATCAGGATGACGGTTGTACATCCATGAACGATGACGCAGATAGTAATTCATATCTATTTCTAGATACTTCTACAAAAATGATAGTATGTATCCTATAAATTATTACATACAGTGTAATCCTCTGGAGGAAGGTAAGAACTGCTCTAACTTGATACACAATGCCCTATATGTGTGTGTGTGTGTGTGTGTGTGTGTGTGTGTGTGTGTGTGTGTGTGTGTGTGTGTGTGTGTGTATCATCTGACTTGTCAATTGGTAGTGAGTATGTCCAACTGCAGGACATGGATGGCAAATAATATGGAAGAGAGTTTCAGAAAGTAGCAGTCATTCCTCGTTTGGACAAGGTCACAAGCCATCTCATATTTAGTGTAAAACATATTAATTTTACGCACTTATTTAACTAAAGAACTTATCAATGCAATGGCCAAGTGACTGGTATGCAGTTATGAGAGCAATTAGTTCTCGTTGGTTAGATGGTATAAATTATAATGTCATGCGGAGAGCACTACTTACATTAATGGCTTGCTTTGACATTGGAGAGTGGAAACCTTATACTGAAATAAGCTAAAATATGGTTACTATGTCATTTCTAGGTTAAAACTATGCCATACTAGTCAAACTAGGTCATTACCCCAATTTGGGTTCATAACTAGCTTTTAAGTTAGTTTATAAACTTGACACTGGAATTCAAAAATTAACGTGTGCACAAACCAAATTCGAAAATTAACGTGTCGTGTCGTGTTGTATTGTGTCGTGTTTGTATTAGAGAGAAAAAGAGAGAGATCGTGTACTGCTGTTAACTGGTGGTAGTAACTAATATCTATATTATTACCTAATATATATATTAATACCTTGGCCTATATGTATTTACCTTGGTATCCTAGCCAATACCTTAGCCGTATCCTAATATCTCACTATACCCTTGTAGCATGATACTACTTTATTTTCCATGACACTTAACATAAGCTATAATCAATATTTTAGTATTTATATACTTATATCTTAATACCTTAGTACCAATGTCTTGGTGTCTTACCAAATACCTAGACATCTGGTATCTTGGTATCTACAACCAATATCCTAATACCTGTAACACCCCGTTCCGCTCAAGCGGACTGCCGTCTCAAACGGCAATCATGCAGCTGTCCCGACCCGCTTTGCCTCAATCAAGAAGCAAAGGATATCCAGACTTGTCCCTACAGGAATCCGGCTTGGACTTTCAGAGGCTCGCTCAGACGTATCGCTCTACCGAGGCGAATCATCGCTAAGGTGGGTGGCTACGGTGAACTTGTCTTTGCTTAGCCAGCACACATAAAATCTGAAATATTTATGCTAGTCGCTAGGTGATTCACCCCTGCATGCTAATAAATCCAACGCACCTAGCTAAGGGAATAATCCCAACATGTATTGCTTGCTAGAACATGGAAATGAAATACTGCTTATATTCAGACCCTCACATGCTAAGTCCCTAACGGTTTCATCTCTCGGCTTACCTTCGGGTCCAAGCAATCGTGTTTACTTGTGTCCCTTAGAAACGCATGCTTGTCTCCTTATGAATGTCTAACGTTATTATATTGTGCAATGTTTAAGCAATCCTGAACGCATGAATGGAACGTAGATGCAATATAAATGAATCATGCTACTGCTTGTCTTGTACTCACGTAGCCTCCGGGCGATAATCACGTAGCCTACGGGCGCACGTAGCCTACGGGCGATATTCACGTAGCCTACGGGTGATAGTCACGTAGCCTACGGGCGCACGTAGCCTATGGGTGATAATCACGTAGCCTTCGGGCGAATGAATGTTATTGTTCGATCACGGACAACTTGTGCACAAGGTATAGTTCCTGCGGGCGGCTGCTGGGGCACTGGCACCGTTCCGGCTCCGGACGGAACTAACGTTTAGTCTCACGTACTAGGACAGGGTGGTATGCGGCGCCTAACGTTCTTGCACGTAGCAAACCATCTTCGTCACAAACTAGTGTCCATTATGGCATACGCCAGTGATCACCTTGTACTTAACTTGTTGTATGCTTGCTGTAAACGAAAGATAAACTATTCATCTTCGCTTAGCGACTATCCGCGTGCGAGATACTGTATCGCATAAAACAAATAAACTGAACACCTGAATGATCTTGAAAATAAGTACTCGTGTTTGCATATGCTATGCCTCCTGAATGTTTATACATGCCCCTGCTTAAATTAATAATGTTTGCCTTGGACAGGGAAGGATAAATGGTAAGTTGGTAAGTCTCGCCGTGTTCCCTCAAACATCGCACGGCGCACTGTCCGACACGTTAGGCTATTCAAAGTTTGCATGAAACTGATCCTAAGGCAACTAGAAAGACAACTTAATAGTTGTGCACGGAACCTGTATTACGTGTTTGGATTTGTCGAGCGGGCGAGTAGCTTCCCCACCAGTGCATTCAATGTACTGATAATCCACCAGTTTGTATGCAGGGTGCGGGAGAACCTCGTTCGGTGCGGACGCCTCCTTCGTGCGTGCTAAGGCCAGGAGTTCCCTCTGAAGCCTTGCAACGATGCGTCCGGGACTGAAGCACATATACAAGACATAATGTTGGAGTGTCGCCTGAACCATCGCCAGTACAATCATTCCACAGTTGTAGCCACTTGGCACGTTTTTACTGTTTCAGAGATAGAGGCTTGAGCGACTTGTAATCTCAGCTATAAGCCGCCTGTAACACAAGTTTATATCAATAAAAGAGCTTGCTTTACTTCAACTTGTGTTTTAATGCTTCCGCTATATTTGTCGACTCAGTGAACCTGTTATCAAATCGCTATGCGTTCCTAAACTCCGCTGCACTCGGACAATCTGTGCGACTCTGTGGCTTAGAACTCTTGTCGCCAGCCAATGAACCATGGCCTTGCACGGGCGTGGATCACGCTCGTACGGCATCACGCCCGGATGGGTTAAGCGATCGTTCCGCGGGAGCGCTGGCGAGGGTGATTCCCGCCTAGCGGGAACGGCCGATTGCCTGCGGGAGATCGGGGCGTGACAATACCTAACTATAAACTGAAACAATAAACCTCCCCAACCCACTACCTATTACTAATATCTTAGTATCTAGCTCAATACTCTAGTACTTCACTATATCTTAACATTACCTTAATCCACTTCTAACATATCCCTTAATAACTAGATATCATATCCTTGGTACCTAATACCAAACCTAATATAACCTCCCCTCTCTAACACACTTAATCTTGTATAATGGATACACACTCAGGTATCACACGTCCTCTCGACTCCCATACAAATACTAACAATAACATACCTAAGTATGCACAGAAAATACATTCTTAACACATGCGCGCCTCTGCATAAACTTGACACTGGAATAAACCTACAATAGTTTCCACACACACCACTTGTATAGTCTACTTAACAACTGCACAAACCAAATTCAAAAATTAACGTGTCGTGTTGTGTTGTGTCATGTCTGTGTTAGAGAGAAAGAGAGAGATAGAGAAGGAGACAGAGAGAGGAGCTCACCGAGGAAGGGAGCCGGAGGAAGGACGCCGAAGGGAGAAGGGGAGCCGGAGGAAGGAGTCTCTGACGGCGGAGGGGGGAGGACGTGACCGGAGGGGGGTCGCCGGAGGAGGGGAGCCAGAGGGGGAGGACGCGGCCGAGGGGGGTCGCCGGAGGGAGGAAGTAGGAGCGGGCGGGTTTAAAATTTAGGAGAGGAAGAGGGATCTGATCGAAGGAAATTGGGGGAATCAGCCCTAAGTAAAAACTTTACCGACGTTTTAGCGACGCCAATAATGACGTCGCTAATGACGTCGCTAAATGTCCAAAAGATATACGTCGCTAAATACGTCGTAAAATGTCGCTAAATGAAACATATTAGCGACGTTTAGCGACCTTAATTGAACTTATAGCGACTAATCTTTTAAAAACTGAATAAAAGTCGCTAAATGTCGCTAAATGTCACTAATTAGCGACGTCTAGCGACGTTTTTACATGGAGTCGCTAAATTAGCGACGTTTACTTTGACGTCGCTAAAAAACGTCGCTAATCCCTCTTATTCTAGTAGTGAATATATATAAATAATATAGCTGGATATTGCACTCTACTACTATAGATGATATACGGTATCCGTTGGGGACCAACATGACGCCCTAGGATATATGTCCTAACGGTAGCTACCACGCATGATCTCGAGATTCCATTCCCTCCTAATGCTCTACAAGTTCAGTTACTTAATTAGCCATATAGTTATTAGAATATTGTGTCATGGTTACACGATCTTCCTTCTTAGATGACGTACTATGGTACGTGTACGCTAAGTACGAATCCACATTGTTGCTCAAAAGCTAAATTTGGATTCCTCCAAGCGTAATACAACAAATCAATCAAACAAACATCATAAGCATGCTATGGTTGTTGACACACATACCATGCCCGTGTGTCACGCCCCAGTCCCAAAATACATAGGACTAGGACACGTAAGCATGCCAGCCGCATGGTTATGGCAACTCCAATATATGGAAACCATAACCTATACGTACGCTGTAATATGAATATCAAATCCACAAGTGGTATAAAATGTATCAAAAGTCACAGGGTATAATCTAAATCTCATCCACAAAAAATCAAATATAAATAAATAATCAATATCTATGAAACTAGATCTCAATATAGGTATCTAAGGATGATGGTTGGATGGAAACAAATCCACTACCAACTCGAATATAAGAGCAAATACAAAATAAGTACAACACAATCAAACCCAATATAAGTATACCAGCTATCGATCACGGCTCGAAGAGAAGACATCCACGAAGCATATAGAACCATCCAAATCTGCGCTCCTGCCAATACTCAAGAACAGGTACACCTGGCAGCGGACCAGGTCCTCAGAGGGACATAACAAGATACTTAAACACATGCCAATAAAGTACTGAAATAAATATCCAATAGGGTCGCCTAACCATCTAAGTGAATGCAGTTAAGAACAACTTTCCCACAAGTGAGCTATCTGGCTGAAAATTAGGATTTGGCATGGTTCTCTATTGGAGATCCAGGGGCCTACAAAGGCATGACGACTTTCGAACGCCGGAGGCCCGCCTGATAATAATATAATATATAGTGGTCATCACCGCCCGTATCTCCAGCGGAGAATCCGGCCGCACAATAGAAAAAGTGCAAAGGAGCTCAAATGCGGTACTTGTTATTCTCCCCACCCCATGCTCTAAGCATGTCACATCCATGACACAATAACACCTCTAATAACTGCCAAGTCTACTAGCATACAAAGTTTCTAACGGCAGTTATTCCTAACGCACGACCCATACGTACAGGAGGCCAGACCTGTCACGCAGTCCATGATCTACATGAGACTCACACTCGTGTAACAACTGTGTCACGGCCAATGAACCTAATGATGCTACATGATAATGGGGTAGTCTCATGAACAAGGTCAATGCAATACATAAATAAAAATACATCGCGACGACACCGTCGCGCGTATTTTATATTACAGTTAAATATATGAACTAAAGACAGAAAATAAAGATGCATACAACATATAGAATATGAATAACAGTACAATGGCAAGGTATACTTGCCTGGCAAAGAATCTGCAATGTACCAATAACCTGCTCCAGAAGTTGCGCAGAATAAATCCAATATCCTATGTACATATGATATAATACAATAAAATCATTAGTCATTACACTAGTGCACACATAACAATATTTATACGGGACTCAGGGGTACACTAGGGGTAATACTATTCATCTCACACGGTCAATTATGCGTTGAATTACACGGGGTCTCATCTTCAAGTGCTGTACACAATCAGACAATCGACTGACAGGTGTCTAAGCCTGTATGTTAAGGTACGCAAGGCAGGCAATTCGTAAGTTCTTAGGGTCAACACGGTCAAGGGCAAATACGGGATAGTCCACGGTGTCCTAGGGTCGTACAGTCTAAACATATATAGTCATAATTATAAATTAGTATTTACTTAATTAGATTTTTATACAATTATATAATAATATAACCAACAATTTATTTACATAACTATTTGAATACATATAGTAAATATGTGCATAAATATGTGTATACCAACTAATAATATGCTAATGACTAACCAAATATATTTATACTAGATTGAATAATGTCTGCGTACGTATACGTGTACGTGCACGAATGCGAGTTGGGTTTACCGACTCAAGGTCTGCTACCTGCTACTGTAGTACAGAAATACTAATGTCCTAATAACATATACTCAAGCACACATACGAAATAAGAAAGTGGGGCAGGTTCGAACCTCGGTGTACGCGCACGGGATCGACTGGACGACGACGAAGAGAGGTTGACGACTATGGGAAGGAGTGTAGGTGGCAATGGTGATGGTGTTGGTGTTTGCCGGTGGTCGATCTCCCCGGGGAAGATCACCGGAGGAAGAGCAGCGGCTTTGGGGAGGAGTTTGGTCGAGGGAGGAGCTGCAGGCGTGGCAGAGGACATCGGGGACGAGGACAGTGGTGGTGGTAATGGCAGTGGGAGGCTGCGGCATTTTCAACGACGTCGGAAGAGACGGTCGAAGCCGTGGAGATCAGCCCGCCTGGGCGCTGGTATCGTAGATCTGGGTGAGGGGCCGAAGGGAAAGTCGACGGCGCGGGAAAAGATCGTGGATGAGCGCTCGCTGCGTCGGGCGTAGGCTTCAGGCGTCGATATCAGGCATCACCGACAGGCGCGTCGAGAGCCAGTAGGCTGGTTCGAGGAAGCCCTCGCGGCGCTGGGTCGAGTAGCGCTGACACCGGGGAGTCGAGGCGGGGGGTCGACGAGTCGTGTCCCATGCCTACGTCAAGGCCGTGTATGGCAGTCCCGTGCGAAAACAAGCCATCTGTGGTGGTGTAGGGGCGGCGAGTCATCCGAGGTCTTGGGCTCTGCTGAGCTCTCGAGAAGTGGCAACGCTCGGGTTTTTATTGACCGACACGGTGATGGTCAGACTACAGTGGAAGCTCGCGAGGCGTTTAGCCGATTACGGAGGAGAGCGGATGGGTGGCATGGTCTGGTGGTTTGCGGTGCACTATAATGGGGGTATTCGGCCATGGTGTTGACGATGGATAGTGACGATGGTGATGAGATGTGTGGGAGATGGAGAAAGAGAAGTTAAGGAAAGGGAAGAGAAGGGGACAATATATTTGCTGTTGTTGATGTTCTTTATGGTAGAAAAGAAAGGGTGATAGGTTGATAGAAGAATATGGGTGAAAGAAAAGGGGGATCGTTGTTGTCATTGGGTTGAAGGGAATAGAAAAGGAAAAGGAAAAAGGAAAAGTTAAAGGATTATTTATATGTGAACTAGTAAGGGGGTTGACCTAGGAATAGGGTTTGGTCAATACTCCTTGGGGGTGGGCCTTGGATTCTATATCTTGGGATTGGGCTTGGGCTCACATGGGGGTGTTGGGGCTATAATTTGCGTTAATTAAATGCAAGGATAGATTTAAACATACGAGGGCGATGTGCGCGCGTTTGCACATCCAGAAAATTACGGAAAGATCCACATGAAGGAAAAATATATTTCTTCATGAATTGTCCAATGATGGGGACACATCAATGCGTTTTTGCATAAAAGCCCTCCAATAATTGGAAAATTGCACAAAGGCTGAAATTAGATTTAATTAATTAAATCGTCGCGCACGATGTTCTAGATTTAATTAGGAGTATATGGGATTAAATTTAGGCGGGGCACAAGTGTCAGGGCGTTGAGGGGATATTGTAGAATATTAATAAAATTTGAGATGCACAAGACGGCAAGATTGTGTCTCCAATTCTGATTGGAATGCACAAGGGTATTGAGTTGAGATTTATTTATAATTAATAGATAACGTCCGCGACGTTTATTGTGCGACTAAAATATAGCACCAGAGAACATGATTATGGGTTACACAAGGTCAGAAAGGTAGGCGGGCATGTCCAGGATAATGTTGTAAGGTTTATAGAAAGGCAATGGCTAGTGAGGTGCTCCAATTATCGTAGCAACGGTAAGGTGCGCTACGTGTCCTAACTATTTCGTAATTAAATTAAATACCGTGTTCTAATTCTAATTGGGTTCAAACTAGCCATAATTTTACTATCTAAGCCAAGTAGCCCTAATTTTGGGTGAGGGGGTTTACAATCTACCCAACTTAAAATAATTTCGTCCTCGAAATTAAACTAGGGTAGGGTTTCTCTATCTAACCTCACTTGATTACAGTCTAAAGAATTCTCCTTAAGTCAATATTGCAGTTTCTACCCAACTTAGAATTTACCCATCTATCATCTAAGGCTATACATCTAAGAAGGCTATGCCCTAAATTATTTAATCATGTTATTGAATCATCAAAGTCTTTAACACCAAACATATCATCTATGATATGCCCTTCATCATAGAAAGTTACCAAGTCATATGATTAGCCTATGGGGTGTACCTAGAACTATCAGTGTATCACTTATTTCCAAGCACGAGGGTTCGTCTTTCCGAAATAAGGGAAGACGAAAAACAATGGTAAAGAGTTCAAGGAGGGGTAATAGAATGGAAGTATGGGAATCAAAGCGTTTAAAGGATTCAGATGGGAATTGTCAGGGCAGTTGTGGATTGAAATACTATTTGGTAATTTCTTATTGGCATGCTCACATCGGTGCAGTTATGTACCTGATATGATATGCTTTGTCGTATCTAGAGGGTAAGTATATTTGTCTACTGGTCAATTATACATCTCAATCCACGTAAAATAGTATTACGAAGGAAGAATCAAGAGCATTATGTCTAGCTAGACCATAATATACTGATCCTGATTAGACAATTTGTATTAGTGTGGTTGATCAGGCCCCAATAACACATATGTCATGAACAAGCTTGATATAAGATTAAGCTTGCAAAAACTAGGCTATAATAGCAGCATAATTCAAGGTAGCACAGAAAATATAACGCTGGATTATGATGAGAGAAGTTACAAATAATTCAAGTTCACAAAACAAAAACAACATAAGCAACAATAATAATAAAAGACTCTACAATCTCTACAGTTATCATACAACCTCCTTGTCTATGTCGCTAGTCGACCAAATGTGGGCAAGGACCTCTAACTTCTATTGTCTGAATAAATACTGTCATCTTATGCTAGTATACAATTAATGTCATTCAATCTCACTACAATAATGGGTCAAAAGACTATGTGATACTAGGGTGTGAGGTATACTACCCAACTTATAATAATAAAAGGATGCTGTAATGGCCTTAAGAGGATCCTACCAAATAACCTTGCACATGTAAATAAAACAGAAAATCTTATTAGGGTATATGAGAAAAGATCTTGGTACTGATTAGGGTATCATATTTATATAGGTAATGGTCATCCTAAGTCTTAGTCATAGCGCTTATAGAACAAGTATCAATAGTAAGAATATACGAGTTAATAGCCGTTTAAGGGAAAAGGGATCTAACTTGTATCGAGGTGGGGGTTCAATTTACGTAGTCTACAACTAGGGGTAATCATCACAATCTAATTGAACAACTCAACTATCAGGTTCTAATTACAAGGTACACAATTCAAAATTTAAGATTACAACTATAACTATAGCAAACTATATATCCGATCGTAGAATACAATCACTTAGTCTATGATTAGAGGTGTCAAGTGGCACGAGCTGAAAGATGAAGAAGGGAAGAAGATAATTTAATCGTCGCGCAATCAGCGAACGTTGAGGTTGCAGAGGAACAACATATGAAATTAAATAGCTCATCTCTAGATAGTATCATGGTTTCCTAAAGGGGAGTGGGGTGCTAGTTGCTATGTTCGAGGAATGATCAAGAAAATGTTGATTACATCCCTCTCGGCTTCCTAAGGTGTTGTCTACCAATAATAAGACAATGATCTAGGTTTTATAGTTCTCCAATACTATCCAATTATGAATGTTAGGTTCAATCCTAATGTTCAATATTGGTTCTCCATTGGTTCCTCAATACTAGGGTCAAACATTATGGTAAAACTTCTAACTATCTCTAGTACTGTCTATACTACTCTCAAGTCTTCTTAATACATCAAGGGGTAATGGTATACCAATCTAAAGATAAGGAATTCTAGGGTTCACTAGATATTCTAAACTTAGTGGTGTGTCTATATTCTCGTTGTATTCTTAATAGGTGTGCTACTCTAATTATCATCCTAATAACATGGGTTCCTATATTCTAGCAGAAGACTATATATACTCAAGGAACTTATTAGGGAAGTACAGGAATCAAGCAGGATACAATTGTTCGAATAAAACAGAGAGGAGGAAGATGAATCATAGTCAATTTGTGGATGAGATCCTATACCCTAGTCCTATGTGCAGGCTTGTTCGGTACAGTAACGTAACCGAGACAATATGCTCTTGACCTGCATGGGCCACCACAAAAATATGTCACGCCCCAGTCCCAAAATACATAGGACTAGGACACGTAAGCATGCCAGCCGCATGGTTATGGTAACTCCAATATATGGAAACCATAACCCATACGTACGCTGTAATATGAATATCAAATCCACAAGTGGTATAAAATGTATCACAAGTCACAGGGTATAATCTAAATCTCATCCACAGAAAATCAAATATAAATAAATAATCAATATCTATGAAACTAGATCTCAATATAGGTATCTAAGGATGATGGTTGGATGGAAACAAATCCACTACCAACTCGAATATAAGAGCAAATAAAAAATAAGTACAACACAATCAAACCCAATATAAGTATACCAGCTATCGATCACGGCTCGAAGAGAAGACATCCACGAAGCATATAGAACCATCCAAATCTGCGCTCCTGCCAATACTCAAGAACAGGTACACCTGGCAGCGGACCAGGTCCTTAGAGGGACATAACAAGATACTTAAACACATGCCAATAAAGTACTGAAATAAATATCCAATGGGGTTGCCTAACCATCTAAGTGAATGCAGTTAAGAACAACTTTCCCCACAAGTGAGCTATCTGGCTGAAAATTGGGATTTGGCATGGTTCTCTATTGGAGATCCAGGGGCCTACAAAGGCACGACGACTTTCGAACGCCGGAGGCCCGCCTGATAATAATATAATATATAGTGGTCATCACCGTCCGTATCTCCAGCGGAGAATCCGGCCGCACAATAGAAAAAATGCAAAGGAGCTCAAATACGGTACTTGTTGTTCTCTCCACCCCATGCTCTAAGCATGTCACATCCATGACACAATAACACCTCTAATAACTGCCAGGTCTAATAGCATGCAAAGTTTCTAACGGCAGTTATTCCTAATGCACGGCCCATACGTACAAGAGGCCAGACCTGTCACGCAGTCCGTGATCTACATGAGACTCACACTCATGTAACAACTGTGTCACGGCCAATAAATCTAATGATACTACAAGATAATGGGGTAGTCTCATGAACAAGGTCAATGCAATACATAAATAAAAATACATCGCGACGACACCGTCGCGCGTATTTTATATTACAGTTAAATATATGAGCTAAAGACAGAAAATAAAATGCATGCAACATATGGAATATGAATAACAGTACAATGGCAAGGTATACTTTCCTGGCAAGGAATCTGCAATATACCAATAACCTGCTCCAGAAGTTGCGCAGAATAAATCCAATATCCTATGTACATATGATATAATACAATAAAATCATTAGTCATTACAGTAGTGCACACACAACAATATTTATACGGGACTCAGGGGTACACTAGGGGTAATACTAGTCATCTCACACGATCAATTATGCGTTGAATTACACGGGGTCTCATCTTCAAGTGCTGTACACAATCAGACAATCGACTGACAGGTGTCTAAGCCTGTATGTTAAGGTACGCAAGGCAGGCAATTCGTAAGTTCTTAGGGTCAACACGGTCAAGGGCAAATACGGGATAGTCCACGGTGTCCTAGGGTCGTACAGTCTAAACATATATAGTCATAATTATAAATTAGTATTTACTTAATTAGATTTTCATACAATTATATAATAATCTAACCAGCAATTTATTTACATAACTATTTGAATACATATAGTAAATATGTGCATAAATATGTGTATACCAACTAATAATATGCTAATGACTAACCAAATATATTTATACTAGATTAAATAATGTCTACGTACGTATACGTGTACGTGCACGAATGCGAGTTGGGTTTACCGACTCAAGGTCTGCTACCTGCTACTGTAGTACAGAAATACTAATGTCCTAATAACATATACTCAAGCACACATACGAAATAAGAAGGTGGTGCAGGTTCAAACCTTGGTGTACGCGCACGGGATCGACTGGACGACGACGAAGAGAGGTTGACGACGATGGGAAGGAGTGGAGGTGGCAATGGTGGTGGTGTTGGTATTTGCCGGTGGTCGATCTCCCCGGGGAAGATCACCGGAGGAAGAGCAGCGGCTTTGGGGAGGAGTTCGGTCGAGGGAGGAGCTGCAGGCGCGGCGGAGGACATCGGGGACGAGGACAGTGGTGGTGGTAATGGCAGTGGGAGGCTGCGGCATTTTCAATGACGTCGGAAGAGACGGTCGAAGCCGTGGGGATCAGCCAGCCTGGGGCGCTGGTGTCGTAGATCTGGGTGAGGGGCCGAAGGGAAAGTCAGCGGCGCGGGGAAAGATCGTGGATGAGCGCTCGCTGCGTCGGGCGTAGGCTTCAGGCGTCGATATCAGGCATCACCGACAGACGCGTCGAGAGCCAGTAGGCTGGTTCGAGGAAGCCCTCGCGGCGCTGGGTCGAGTAGCGCTGACACCGGGGAGTCGAGGCGGGGGGTCTACGAGTCGCGTCTCATGCCTACGTCGAGGCCGTGTGTGGCAGTCCCGTACGAAAAGAAGCCATCTGTGGTGGTGTAGGGGCGGCGAGTCATCCGAGATCTTGGGCTCTGGTAAGCTCTCGAGAAGTGGCAACGCTCGGGTTTTCATTGACCGACACGGTGATGGTCAGACTACAGTGGAAGCTCGCGAGGCGTTTGGCCGATTGCGGAGGAGAGCGGATGGGTGGCATGGTCTGGTGGTTTGCGGTGCACTATAATGGGGGTATTCGGCCATGGTGTTGACGATGGATGGTGACGATGGTGATGAGATGTGTGGGAGATGGAGAAAGAGAAGTGAAGGAAAGGGAAGAGAAGGGGACAATATATTTGCTGTTGTTGATGTTCTTTATGGTAGAAAAGAAAGGGTGATAGGTTGATAGAAGAATATGGGTGAAAGAAAAGGGGGATCGTTGTTGTCATTGGGTTGAAGGGAATAGAAAAGGAAAAGGAAAAAGGAAAAGTTAAAGGATTATTTATATGTGCACTAGTAAGGGGGTTGACCTAGGAATAGGGTTTGGTCAACACTCCTTGGGGGTGGGCCTTGGATTCTATATCTTGGGATTGGGCTTGGGCTCACATGGGGGTGTTGGGGCTATAATTTGCGTTAATTAAATGCAAGGGTAGATTTAAACATACGAGGGCGATGTGCGCGCGTTTGCACATCCAAAAAATTACGAAAAGATCCACATGAAGGAAAAATATATTTCTTCATGAATTGTCCAATGATGGGGACATCTCAATGCATTTTTGCATAAAAGCCCTCCAACAATTAGAAAATTACACAAAGGCTGAAATTAGATTTAATTAATTAAATCGCCGCGCACGATGTTCTAGATTTAATTAGGAGTACATGGGATTAAATTTAGGTGGGGCACAAGTGTCAGGGCGTAGAGGGGATATTGTAGAATATTAATAAAATTCGAGATGCACAAGACGGCAAGATTGTGTCTCCAATTCCGATTGGAATGCACAAGGGTATTGAGTTGAGATTTATTTATAATTAATAAATAACATCCGCGATGTTTATTGTGCGACTAAAATGTAGCACCAGAGAACATGATTATGGGTTACACAAGGTCAGAAAGGTAGGCGGGCATGTCCAGGATAATGTTGTAAGGTTTGTAGAAAGGCAATGACTAGTGAGGTGCTCCAATTATCGTAGCAACGGTAAGGTGCGCTACGTGTCCTAACTATTTCATAATTAAATTAAATACCGTGTTCTAATTCTAATTGGGTTCAAACTAGCCCTAATTTTACTATCTAAGCCAAGTAGCCCTAATTTTGGGTGCGGGAGTTTACACCGTGCTGGGAAAATAATATAATAATATCATATGTCGCGTAGTATATGAGGCATTCTCGATGCACAACCTGAAACATGTAATCTTATAGTACGTAGCAATTGTATCAGCACAGATACAAGAAATCGGGTCGAATCACCAAACTTACAGTTGGTCGTATGAGCCTTATCACATTGAAACACTTGGTTAAAATATAATTTCCTTAAATCATGTACCCAGACCATCAATCAATTGGAAGCCTAAATTATCTGAAATTCTTGAATTAATAATTATCCCGCCAAACGTGAGTAAGGGAGAAAGTGTGAACCACTCTGGAGCAGATCCACAATCAAACCAAATAAGGATCGGGATTGCAGATCATCCCCCGAGCAGAACTACGTCCCTCACTTTATCTGACGAACAAAAGGATAAGTTAATCTACTAATCTTAGTTTACTCTGGGTTACCACATGGGCTACTCATCATATAATCATATTATGCACATAGTCTATTCTATCTCATAGTCTAGTTTTTAAGTCCACTCTTCCTTAGAATAACACAAGCAAAAAGCCACGATCAACCACCTAGGGTATGATAAGGAATATTCTAAATAAAATAATTAAACCCAAGAAATCATGGAACGTGTACATAGATTACTAGGGTCGCATATGATCACCTACGCACATGAGAAGTGCACGCATGGATTGCCACATGGGTCAAGCCGCATGCACTGATCAAGCGCATGAGCAACTGGCTGTATGGATACGCTAGCCGCATGGACAAGCTGGCCGCATGGACAAGCTGGTCCCATACTACCCAAGGCCGTATATGAAGTCAGGCTGCATGAATCACTTGGCCGCATGCTTAGGGTTAAGGTCTACTCCTTGGGACAAGTGTTTGAAGTGACGAATAATAAATGAAGTATCAGTTATGTGACATAAAGCAACTGATGCTATAAAATATATTAGAGAGAAAAGACAAAACCAAATAAATAAATGCCATTGGTTCAGAGCCATGCGTCCAAGAAAAATAGTGGATGCATGCTCTCCAGGACGCATAAGTGTCGGTGCAGCATATGGAGTCAATGCCGCATGGAGTTGATGCCGCATGGAGTTCTCTTGGACTTAGCGAATTTCTCATTCGTTCAGTGAGTGAAAGCACAAGGTATTCAAGGACACTTGTGTAAATCAGCAGTCATGCGTCTAACAAGATGGACGCATGCTGTCAGTATGCGGCAAGAGTTTAGGCTGCATAACCCTCTCAAGCCGCATGGCACTCTCAGCCACATAGCTCACTGACCGCATGTGAACTTTGTCTTCTCCAAACAGCAAGTTCAGCCATGGCAAAAAAAGCTCCAAAAATATAAAAATTATTTTCTTCATAAAAACTTTATTTTAACTCTGAATCAAGTGAAACAAAAGCAAAAATGCTCGAAATGGAGTGCTCTATCAACTTCAAAAACTATTTGTCTAAAATACAATATTTTATTAGATAAAAACCAAGAAAAACTTTTGGAACCCATGAAAACTCTAACTTTAAAACTCAGATATACTCAAAACCGTTCATCAAAACTAAAACTCCAAGAACTAAAACTAATGAGAACACCAAGGAGAATATTTTCCATCAAATACATTTTTTAAAACAATATATATATATATATATATATATATATATATATATATATATATATATATATATATATATATATATATATAAATCCTAAAATTTATGGTTTCACCACTTTGAGCAAGATGTACTTGCCTTAGTGGACTAACAAATATCTTCCTAGAACCAAGTCTAGGGATATGGCTTAAGGTTTCGGTCAAGGGGAGCTCTTGAGGGAAGGAGGACGAATAAAGAAGAAGAAAAGTGGAAATAAGGAAGAATGAGACAGGAGAAAGAAAACCACATATATATATATATATCAAGTGGAGAAATGAGGTTAGTCCTAGGATTAAGTCATGACACTCTCCAACCAAATCTCAACCATCCAAAATAGACTTAGTGGTTCCAAGAGTGAACCGGGTCTGGTATTAGTCCTATATAAGGGTCCTAGCACGGGTCCATGACAATTGCCAATGTATTCACTACTGGTCTCGGATAGTCTCCCACAATAAACAGGAATATAATTAAATAAATACAACATATTTAACATGAACCAACATGTAAATACCGCATGAATACATCTACAAGGAAAATTTTAAATATCACAAATTCAAGAATACTAAATCTGGGAACGGGTGTGACAACCAATTTGTTGGAATCCAGATTTGCTGTATTTTTTCTATCTCTAGATCGGTATACCGACGGTGTACTGGACTGTACCAACGGTATACCGATCGTGCTCTTTCTTTAGGAATTCTTGGTTTTTCGTGATTTTCTTTTTATTCTTCTGGCTTTTGCTTGGATACGCGATGACTTGACCTGACTAGACATGAACTTACATGGCTTCAAATGACTTGACTTGGCTTTACTCGGTTTTACCCGGCTTTGCCTGGCTACACGTGATAACATGATTGATTGGACTTGACTTGGAATGACTTTACACGTCTTCATCGGACATGGCTTGACTTGGTTTCACTTGGCTTCACCAGGATGACTTGGCTTCACATGGTCATACATGGCTTTATCTAGCTTCACATGGCTTTACTTGGCTTTACTTGGTTTCACATGGCTTGGTTGTTGTCGTGTCTTACATGAGTTCGTTTGTGCAATGTATATTAAAACTTGTTTATATTACTATTAGAATTTATTTTGCTACATCATGTCTAGGATAGATTCTGCAGAATGCCACACTCGGATTCATACAAGAAAAAGCTAGGGATTATTAACTAGAGATTCACTTAGTACATGGCTAGAGATTTTTCTAGATTGCATGCAGACTCGGTTATTCATATGGTTATCTTGTGGAGTATCCAGTGGCATATCTTGTGGAGTATCCGTAGCTGGTTTGTGTGTATGGACATCCCGGATGGACTACAGTGGCATGCAATCAGAAGAAACCCTAGTATCGTGTTGCATTATAATTGTTAGTAATTATGATTGTGATAACCCTAGTTAATTAAAGTATCAAGTCGTACTTATATGATTTGTCATGATTGATGGATGATGGTTAGTCTATTCTTTACATGATCATACCTTTATTTTTTGTACTTATTATTCTATTTTGCTTATTAGTTCAGGATATGTCTCATTGCAGGTTTACAGTATTTTTTTTATTATCTCAAGATTATTACATTCAGTCTTTACTTTCAGTAGTTGTATTGCTTGAGTTGTTGGTTTAAGTTCCTAGATTGGCTTCCTTTATGGTATTTGCTATTTTGGGTCTGACCCCACTGGTTTTGTATGGCCAGATCCAATAGCAGCACCAAAGGATCTTTCGTACTTTCCTGGGGATGGTGAAAAACCAGGAGCACCAGACCACTTGAATGGATTTTATTACTTTCCTACCAAGAGCACCAGCCACCGAGCACGTGTTTAGATTGTATTTTGGTTTAATCAGTTAGCCTACGGGCAATAAGATGATTGGCATATCCTATGGTTGATCATGTATGACTTAGATTCTGGCTAGTTTATTTATTTTATGTTCACTAGTTTCATGATCATCTGTATATTATAGTTTGTGATGCTTTACTATTATATTTCAGCTGATATTATATCTTGTTATTATTCATGTTGTTCTTATGATTGAGACACTAGGATTTGTTGGACCTAAGCTTGACTGTTGGTTTGTAGTAGTGACCCCTTATGTCTTACAGCTTCACCGTATATGCGGAGTACCGATGTGCTCTAAGTATACGTACCTGGCCTTGTCAGTCCAACTATTCAGTATTCTGGTTTTAGGATGTGGCATATGAAGTCCACATTGCATATGTCTCTAGGCCGCATGGGAAGTCCAGGCCGTATATGTCTCTAGGCCGCATGGGAAGTCCTGGCCGCATATGTCTCTAGGCCGCATGCTCAGGGTTAAAGTATACTCCTTGGGACAAGTATTTGAAGTGACGGACAATAAATGAAGTATCAGTGAAGTGACATAAAGTGATTGATGTGACATACAATAAAGTATGTCAGAGAGAAAGGACAAAATAACATAATCATGCGTCCAAGGAAGGTGGCAGCAAGCTCTACTTGCTGCATAAGTCACTCGGCCGCATATTGCTTTTTGGACTTAGCGAATTTCTCATTCGTCCAGCGAATAAAATACAAGAAGTTCTATCACTTAGCTCCAGAACACTTTGTGTAATGATCAGTCATGCATCCAACAAGATGAACGCATGCTGGTTGGTTATGCGACAAAGAGTCCAGGCCGCATAAGGATCATGCCGCATAGAAGTCTAGGCCGCATGAGAACTTCGTCTTCTTCAGACAACAAGTTCAGCCATGGCGGAAAAGCTACAAAAAATTCATAAATTATTTTCTCCATAAAAACTTTATTTTAATTCCGAATCAAGTGAAACAAAAGCCAAAATGCTCGAAATGAAGTGCTCCATCAACTCCAAAAACTAAAAATTTCTAAAATACCAAGTTTTAGTAGATCAAAGCTATAAAAAATACATGAAACCTATGAAAACCATAAACTTAAATTTTAGATTTACTCAAAACTACCCATCAAAACCGAAAACTTCAAGTATTAAAAGTGGTTAAAAACACATAACAAACATAATGAACCAATAATATGGTTGGTTTCTCCATTTCTCATGCAAGTTGTACTTGCCTAAGACTTGGAGGGAGAAAACACAAGAGAGAGACAGAAAATGAAGTAATGAAGGTAAAGAAGGAGTGGTTTGGTTTATATACATGGAGGGTTTGAGGTTTAGACCATGGGTTCAACTCATGATTAAACCAACCCAACAAATAAACTATGAACCAAGATAAACCAAAGAATGGGTCTAGTCTCATGCAATATAGTAAACATGCAAGCAAGAAAAATAATACGCTCCAAATACGTATATTTGAGAACGTGGAGTGACAGAAACATGTCATATTTTAAAAGTAAACGAGACCCTTATATATGCATGAACCTTGTCGTATCTGTGTTTGTGTCAATTTTGTGTGTCCGTGTCGTGTCTATGTTTGTGTGTCCGTCATACAAGCCATAACTCTAGTTTCGTGTCAATGTTTGTGTGTCCATGTCGTGTCTGTATTTGTGTGTCCGTGTCATGTCAGTGTGTGTGTATATGTGTCGTGTTAGTGTGTCTGTGTCGTGTCAACAAGAGGAAGATAGGGTTAGGGTTACCTGACCCTCTGATCGAGGAGGGGGGTCGTCGGGGTCGAGGGGGGCCGATGGGCCAGGGGCAGGAGGCCGAGGGGGTTGTCGAGAAAGGGAGAAACTGCTGAAGCGGCTAATAGTCCCAGATGTGAGACTTTGCCGATTGAGAAGGGGGAATAACTAAACGAACGGGTGATTCTTCTTCAACTAGAAATCGAATATGAAAACGGCGAAGGAAGAAGAAGAGAGGGAATGCCTGGCTGGGAAGGAAGTTTACTGATTCGCTAGAGCCAGGGAACGAGCACTCAGGGATTAGCATAGAAATGCCGAGGAGTGCCAGGGCAGGGGGTCGTTGGGGATTGCCGGAGTCGAAAGGGGTCGGGGTTGCCGGGGCAGGGGGGCGAGGGGGTTCGCCAGAGTCGAGAGGGGTCGGGGTCGCCTGGCGGGGGGGGGGGGTCGAGGGGTGCAAGTGAAAGTGGGGGAGATCGAAAGAATAGGGAGAAATGAAAAACTCAAAACCCTATATTAAATTTTTAGCGACGTCTAAATCGAATGTCGCTAAACGTCGGCAATTGAAAATATTTACGACGTTAAAGACGTCGCTAAAAACGTTGTAAATAAGGAACGTCGGTAAAAACGTCGCCAAACGTCGCTAAATCAAAAAAATCAACAACGTTTAGCGACGTTAAAGAAGCGTATAGCGACTATTCATTAAAAAAATTCAAGTACAGTCGCTATGCGTCGCCAACAGCGACATATAACGACGTTTATTTTGGAGTCGCTAAAATCTTTAACATTAGCAACGGTTTATGATGACGTCGCTAAAAACATCACTATTTTATCATATTTTGATAGTGTCTGTTCTGACTTTTACGATGTAATTATTGTTATTTTTTAATTTGCTTGAACGCTTGGTCCTTGTCCAATTGGGCTCCACTCCGTCTCTGCTTATCCCACCCCGGAGTGTTCTTTACATGGATTCAGAACCCCACCCAATATCAATACTTGATAATACCGCTTGTCGCAAAGTAGGACTTGATAGACTTTGAAAACAAGCCTCTCTTAACTAATATGCTACTTCCTATATTTATTATTGCACAATGTTGTCGCCACAATCAAAAGTCTATGTATGACATGTGGGTTGAATCCACATGTCATATAGGCTGTATTATGTCAAACATAGGCTGTAGTATATACAGCTTACTGTATCAGTTTTACTCACCAAGAATATATGACAATGAAAAGTTGATGGCGGTCCACCTATGAAACCACCCCCTGAATTAAAATTCTAATTAAATGTCTAGTCCTTGCTTAGTAAGGGTTGTTATATATTCTTGAGAATATATAGGCTGTAGTAAACCAAACTTTGACCTTTTAAGAGGTTTCTCAGAGCACTACTCATCTATAATTAGGGCACATCGAAAAATTAAGAATAAAAAAAATCAGAGAGAATCTATGGCATAAAACAAAATAAAAGAGTAATTAGCAGGTCGATGTCCTTCCATTTACAATTTTAGATATACCCAAACTTTTAAAGATTAAAATATTATTTTGCTTCGAAGACTATGATCAAATCATACACAACCTTGAATCAAGTATCAAATCACTAGACAACCTTCTATCCGCAAGATAATAACTCAATAACAATTTGTGACTATATTTTTTTATTACAAAATAAAAAATTAGATCATTAAAAAATTGGAAAAAAAGAAGGGACAACAACACTAAAACATTAAAAACAACTAAAATATTGACAATTTACCCACTACGTACGTTGTGTTTTTTTTTATACTACTAGTAATTTGTATGTGTATTTTAGGATAAAAAAATTATTAAAAAAATTAAAAATAAATTTATTATAAATAAAATGGTTTCTGGAAATTGAACTTAAACAATAAAAAAAAATGTCTCTAACTTTAACCACTTGAGTTTGAGTCATGTAAATTATATTAGGTAGTTAAAGATTTAGTTAATTTTTTAAAATAATTAATGAAGTATTTACAAACGACTTAGACGGTTCAATTTTGAGCCGTTTTCAAGCCACCTTATATTAGTAGAGATAGAGATTTGAAAATAACAAACAATAATTTTTATTATTTTGTACTATTTGAGAAGAGAAAAGTTTTTTTATTTTGTAATAAGGGAGAAAACAAACAGTACCCTCTTAATTTTTTTTTCTATACATAACTATGTAACTACCCATGTTAAATTCAATTTTAATTAGTAAACATATATAAGAATGTTTTTGAAACATAAAGTTTTACGGTGAAGCCTTAATATAGATAATATGATTATCTTATAACTAGTATAAATGATTGTACTTTATATGTATTTTATAGATTATATTAAAGCACGAATTTCATAGATTATTATGCGAAGATTAAAAGGGCATTGTAATTGTTCTAATTTTAAGACTACTTAGGAAGACTAAATGACAACCATCTTAACTAGTATATATATATATATATATATATATATATATATATATATATATATATATATAATACTGTTAGAAGACCAAATGACAACTTTCGTAACTATCTAACTGTCCCTATTAATTTTAGTGAATAATTTAATTAATAAACTATGCAAACGTATATTTTGAAAGAAAAGTTTCACAATGAAGCTGAACTTTTCCATTATATAGTAGTGATAGTATATATACACGTGTATTATACGTATTTTAATTATTTTTTGTACTTTAGATTAGAAGAACAAACAATATTTCTCTTAATTTTTTTATATACATAATTTCCTATTATAGACATATTTGTTAATTGTTATGCCATAGTCAACTAATCATTCGGGGTGTAACTCAGGCGGTTTGGGTCGGACTTGAGCTCAACCCGAGTCAATCCAATGAATCATAAGCCTAGTCCGAACCCAAGTTCGATCCGACCTCGGGTTCAACATATGTAGTCCAAGACCAAGTCCGGAGGATCGGGTTCGGTCGGATCCATCGGATTTATCGGACTATAATATGATATTTGAAATAACTTTAAACAACAGAAATTTGAAATAACTTTAAACAAGAGAAATATGAAACACATAATCAAAGTAACAATAAAGGCTCGATCATTACAAAATACAAACTGAAATGAGATTTACGATAAGAAGTTAGAAAAATTTGGATGAAATTTTTTTGAATTTAAACTTTTTATTTAATATATATATATATATATATATATATAATATATATATATATATATATATATACTAATTTTGAGTTTTTTGAATAATTCGATACTGAACCCGAGTCCAATTTAATTTTTCGTCAGATTCAAATATTTAATTCGAATTTGAGTATCTTCAGTATGAACTTAATTTCGAATTTATCGATCGGACTCAGATTTAATCGGCCGGGTTGCACCCTAGTAATAATGATTGAGGAGGAGAATAATTAATTGCAATGCCGTAAGAAGCACAAATGTCCCAACTACAAGAATGACCACCGGCTACAACCGGTACCGGCCTCTCACCCACTGCCACTCGCCGTTCATCGCCTTTTAAAACGCACTAACAACTCCCTTCTCTTTCCCATCAACACTCTCTCAACCATCACTCTCTCTCTCCTCAAACTTAAAAATCAAACCCCAATTCTCACCCCAGCTTCCCCAAATTTCTAGGGTTTCCATCAATTTTCCGGCCTAATTGGAGTAATGCCGCTGGAAAATTAGCTCAAATGAGGGTTTTTCTCTTCCGGAAACGCTAACGGTTCGAACCCTAGCCGTTAGGGTTTTTGGAAATTTTAATGGCAAATAGTTGGATTCGGCTCTGGGCGCGATAAGGTGAAAGCTTTGCTAATCTGGACCTTTTCCTTTCGGGAAAGATTCTCCGATCGCGACGTCCCCGATCCCGACCTACCACCGACTGGTATCTATGTTGGGAAATTTGTGAGATGCGGAAAAGATTACTTTTTTCGTAGCAGGTGAGCAGCAGGTTAAAAAAAGGGAGGAAAAGGAGAGAGAGAGGGAGAGGGTGTGTTAGGTTCTTTACGTATGTCGGGTGCGCCGAGGGTCCGATCGATGAACCCGGAGGCCCGGCCGGTGCTCGCGCCGGCGGGAACATGGCCAGGTCCTTGGCCGGCGGAGCGAGGAAGCCCTCGACGAAGTCACCGGAGGAAGTGAAGAAGAAGAGGGACCCGGATAAGGGTCCGGCGCTGCGTCGGCAGGAGTGGCTGCTCCACTCGAACCTGTCCCTGAACGCGTCGTGCTCCTCGGACGCATCGGTGGACTCGTTCTGCAGCCGGGCATCGACGGGCAGGATCGGGAGGAATGGGGTTCCTGGGAGGAGGAGGGAGAGGGTTCCTAGAGTTGCAGCGACCGACAGGGTGGTGGCAGCGGCAGCGGCGAGGGTGGAGAGGTTGGTGCCTTCTTTGCCACCGGTGGAGTCGGTGGATGGGAAGCGGAGGTGCGGTGGGTCACTGCGAATACTGGTACGACTTCAATCATTCTTTACTTTCTTTTGGGAAATTATTTCATTTGTTGGTTAGTGGCGGTAGAGGCATCTCTTGATCTTTTCGTCAGCAAATTATTTTCTAGCTAGGTAGGAGCATATACAGTGTACTTGTACGGCTGAAATGAGAATGCTATTGTGGACCATGGATGAATGGCAAAACATTAAGAGATAGGATAAGAAATGTGTGTTTTTGTGGGAAGATGGAAATGACAAATTGAGGACAAGATGAGAGAATCATTCCCTCTTTCTACTGCTAGGGAAGGAAGAGTGATAAGATAGTAGTTAAAGGAGCCGCTTAAACTAGGGTAGACCTAAATGAATATGAATTGAAGTCATAAAGAAGGATATGGTTTTCTTTAGTGTTACAATGGACATGGCTGCACACAATGCTGAATGTAAGAAGATGATTCAGACAACCAACCTAAAAAAAATGGGATATAGGTATTTTTTGTTGTTTGCACCTTTCGGCTACTTCCACTTGAGTCGTTCCTTCTATCTGCTGTGTCTGTTCGATTAAGAGGGGGAGGGGGGGGGGGGGGGGGGGGGGGGGGGGGGTTAGGAACATGTATTGACGTAACCTTTTGGTGTATATGTTGTGTGTAACTAGGTCATATGCCAACATGATGCAACCTGTGGTATAGAAAAACCAATGTTCTTAAAGGAGGCAGAATAGGGAGGCCTGCTACATTTTTAGTGCCTTTTTGCCTAGATGGAGTGAGACTGGAGTTGTGAATCCTTGGATGCACTTGTTAAATGCAAATGGATGCTTCAACAATTGTCAACCAACGTTCTTAAAGGCAGAATAGGAGGCCTGCTACATTTTTAGTGCCTTTTTGCCTAGATGGAGTGAGACTGGAGTTGTGAATCCTTGGATGCACTTGTTAAATGCAAATGGATGCTTCAGCAATTGTCTTTTAGGTATTGGTCAAACTGGGTTTCCAAAATACAAGAAACTCTGCCTATTCTGTTCCCAATTAAAGCTTTTGAAATTTATAGACATGCATGGACAATGGAGGAAGGTGAAAGGTAGATGTTGTGACCAAGGAACCAACAATAATAGTGGAGGCCATTGATGGACTCTACGAGGAGGGTGGTGCCGTTGGTGAGTGGATGAGGCAAGGATGGGTTGGGATTTTTGGAGGATATGGAATGAAAATTCCTATAGAATGCTCCTTTTTCAGGTCCCATTCGAAACCATGGAAAAAGGCTTGAAGTGTAGGATCCTGTCACCCGAGAATGAAAGAGATGTTCTTGGTCTAATTTTGGATGGTGGTGGGGGTGCAGATTTTTGATACTACCATATATATATATATATATATATATATATATATATATTTGTTTTATGGGAATAGTTGGATGAAGAGAAAAATTAATCTTTCTCCAGTAAGGTGAACAACAGAACTTCTCTATGGGTCCTATCGTATGTGATCCTTTTAGTCAAAAGTTCCCAAACCCTTGCACTTCATTTTGGATATCAGTTGTACCCATGAAACTGTCGTAGTTAAATGATGAAGTAGAAAGAACCCACTATTTCAATGCACATCATATTCACTGTGATAGAGATGCATGCAATACTTTATAGTGAATCTTACCATCTTCCCCTTTGTCCCGGTAAGCCTGGGAGATTTTTTGAGAGTTGGTCCTTGTTGGGCAAGCTTATACTGTGACACAAAAAAGGTCTATAGTAAGATGTACATTGTTTCTTTTGTTAGAAAATTTGCTGCCAGGTCAGCTTTGATGCTAGGTTAATAAGTTATTGAAAATAGATCAGATCCTACCATTGTTCCTATTCAATTTAGAGTTGCACTTAGGAGTCGATCTCAATTTCATTGGAAATGGCTTAGACAAAAAAATTTCTACTGGCTGCTGGATTCTTCTTGAATTTTTAACCGTTTGAGGTATCTGATTGTGATTCAATATGGATCATATTCTTCTCAAGTCATCTTTCCTTTGGATTCTGGTTTTGACTCACTTTGAAAATACAATTTCTTGTTCATTAGATGTTAATTATTTATGTTCTTTTTGCAAGTTAACAGTACATTAGTCATTCAGTTTGTATTGAAGGTTTGTATTCAAACCTAAGTAGTCATACACTTGATAGGAAGATCGCTCAAATGATGTTGTATCACAACACCTAAAAACTAAAGGGACATTGATTAGTCTTTTCGGTATGCATTCGGTTGAAGCAATTTGTGTAATTCAACTAATCATGCATAAAGTTTAGTTGTTAAGGTAACTTGTTGTACATGAAACAGCCAAGGAGAGGATACAAGTTTGAGTATCTGTACATTATACTGTAGCCCATGAAATTTCATGGTGCTACTATTCTACTTGACATCAATTACATGTGCGAGGATTAATATATGTTACTCATCTCACCGTCTAACCTGACCCTTGAGTTAGATCCTGTCAGTTGTTTTTAAATAGCTCTTACAAATTAATTTTGCTCACATCATTTGCAATGCTTTCCAACAGATCCATGTTATGTTTCTTTCCATGATGAAGAATGGGGAGTTCCCCTCCATGATGATAAGTATGCAATGCCAATACTCATCTTTCAAACAAGTTCAGTTAAGTGCCACAAACTGACAGTGTTGCTATTGTTGACATCTTTCAGGAAACTGTTTGAATTGCTTGTGTTGTCAAGTGCATTGGCTGAGCTTACGTGGCCAACTATTCTCAGTAAAAGGCACATATTCAGGTGAGCTGCTCACCCGTTATGAAATACTACTGATGCATGGCACATAAGATCATAATGTTTCTCTAATCATCTCCTACAGGGAAGTATTCATGGATTTTGACCCTGTTTTGGTCTCCAAATTGAATGAGAAGAAGATTATAGCACCAGGAAGCACTGCAAGCTCGCTGTTGTCGGAGCCAAAGTTACGTGCCATCATAGAAAATGCACACAAGGTGCTCAAGGTTGGTTCCCATTTCTCTTTTCTTTCTTTCTTTCACCCTGCTATCACCTTACAGTTTTCTGTTGCGACTACCTGTCACCCTGCAATGACAATGTATAGTGAATTCACATATATTATTATGATGATATTCTTCTGAAATCCAATAATACATTACGATTCCATATTGTGTCAATAATTAGAAACCTCTTTGAATGTTCATATGGGTTTTTTCTTGTCCAAATAGATTCCCTGAATAATAGGCGATATTAATTCCATCCACTAAAATAAGCTTGTTTGATAGTTTATTGATCTATTGTTTGTTGATATTCATGACCCTGTCATGTAATACTGTACTAAGCAATATACTATTTGTTTAAGCATTTTGTTGCTGTTTAACCTGTTCATCTCTAAGTTCTGCTGCTTAACTCATTCATTAGTATATTATCATGTAATACTAAGCAATATAATATTTGTGTAAGTATTTTGTTGCTGCTAACCTGTTCATCTCTAAGCTCTGATTCTTTTCTAATTCATTAGTATATGTCGATGAGTTCCTTATTTTCCTTTGTAAATTTTGTCATAGTCTGGCCTTTTAATATTTCTGAGTTCTTTCTGTAACCTTAAATATGAAAACTTTTCTATGTTAATGTGCTTCCCAGCTTATTTATAATTGTTGTACTGTATGCTTGTGATGTAAACAACCGGATTATAAAACCAAGCTAATTATGACTTCAGTTTGCTGAAATGCATCCTTACCATTTCTCCACAGTTATTTTCCATGGCCGAGGAAAAAGCTAGATTCCTCTGTTATGTGGGAATTAATTGGAGAAATTACCATGGGAGCTCACTGTAGGCTTTATCTTTTTAATAATAAATAATACATGACGATGATACTCCTAACCTTGCTCTGTAAATAAAATATGCTGTAGGTAATCGAGGAGTTTGGGTCGTTCGATAGATACTGCTGGAGCTTCGTGAACCAGAAGCCAATTGTCAGCAGGTTCCGTTACTCCCGCCAGGTCCCTGTGAAAACCCCTAAAGCAGACGTGATCAGCAAGGACATGATTAGGAGGGGGTTCCGGACTGTAGGGCCCACGGTCATCTATTCCTTCATGCAGGCAGTTGGCATAACTAACGATCACCTAATTACCTGCTACCGCTTTGATGAGTGCAATGCTGCTGCCACCACTGGAGCAGTACCGGTCGGAAGTACTGATGGAGGGAACGTAAGGATGGAAGAGAAGGGAGTTATAGGAGGCGAGGATGGGTTAGGTATGCTTCATTTGGAGCTAGTAAGCGCTGTGCATGAGCTCAGTATACTTTCATAGTTGGGTGGGGAGTTTCACTGGTTGTAATCAACATGTACACTATTTTTGAACAACTGGTTGTTAATGGGTCATGAAGTGGCTGTCCTTTGTGTATAAGAATTGATCACACTCTTGCATCCTTGTCTGTAAATATTACTGTAATGAACATGAGAGAGGAGGGAGGGAGATGGCGGTGATTATTCTTTGCAGGAAGCAGGGGCACATGGATATGACACTCGTAGGATTCTTGATTGTACGTCTATGAGTGCTTGTTGGTTGAGTTTTGGTGTGGGGGACATCAGTCGTAGTCCCCGGGCCTCCATGCTATGGTTGCTGCCTAAATTACATCTTGACTCCAAACTAATAAATATTTTGTGGGTGGAGGTGGCTGGCTGGCTGGCTGGTTGGTTGGTTTTAATGCTGGCATGCGCATGCTGCATTTCTGTTAACACCAAAAACTACCTAACCAAAAGTTGAAAAGAATAAACGATTTCTCTATAGAAATTATGTTGATTCTTGTTTTAAGAAATTTACGGAAGTTTTGCTTCAACTGAGGTTACAGGTCAGTATTTGAATGGCCATAGATGCAAATGAGGTAACATATTAATTGGGTGTTTGGAGATGGCTATTATGCTGATATGGAAAGAGGGGTTGTGTATCGGTTGGTGATCAACCTATTTGGTCACAATTGTGAAATAATCAAACCAATGTCTGTTTGGTTTTGAAATTGATCGAATTGGCTTAGCTTGGTTGATCGGTTTTGTATATGAACACAACATTATTTAATATCAACAAAAAATTAAATATTTTGAGCAATCTTTTGCTATATATTTGTTAATAACTCTTTTTTTTTATTATTTTATCATTCCATCTCGGACAAATATAATAGTTCATTTCAATCTTTCTATATATGATAAAAGGAAAAAAAAGTCTAAAAATAACAAACAATAAAGTAAATAATAAAATTGCATAAGGTCCATAGGTTGATTGATTTTGTTCGATTTTATCGGTTTTTCATATTATCAATCTATTGATCGAATCAAGCTGTTCGGTTATTAAGGATACCCATAAAAGTGCATAAGGTCCATCGGTTGATCGATTTTGTTCGATTTTATCGATTTTTGATATTATCAATCTATTGATCGAATCAAACTGTTCGGTTATTAAGGATACTCTACCGACCCAATTCGAGTAGACCATCGCTTTGGTTAAAAATCGACCTATTATATGAGGAGAGGCCTGTGTCTATTTTGGACCAGAGGGAGAAAGTTTTCAAGAACCAGACTATCAGATTAGTTCGTGTTGCTTGGGGGCATCACTCACTGGATGAGTCAACGTGAGAGCGCGAGGACAATATGCGTACTCGTTATCCATTTTTTTTCCGACCTGGGAGGTATATTTATTGGTATACCCGTATCCTATCTTAAGCCTATGGATGTGATTGATTGTTAGTTTATTTGTTATATCTGTTAATTTTACTTTCTGATTTCTTGTTGTTGCCCAAGAAATTTCATGCTCACATGAGTTTTCTGCTTATTTTCGGTTTTGGGCTGGCTTTCTTAGATTTTCTTGTTAGTGATTTTGGATCCTTATGAAAATTTTGAGGACAAAATTTTTCTAAGGAGGGGAGAGTTGTGAGACTCGTCGCACAGTATTCGTATTTTATGCGGATACATATTTTGTGTTAGTTATTGTATTTTATTAGATCTCGAGGAAGCCCAAAAATTCTTAAAACTGAAACATTACTACTTGACCGGTATACCTACGGTATACTACAGTATATCAACGGTATACTACAGTATATCGGCGGTATACTGTCCGACAGATATTTGTTTCACTTTCGAGATATTTTTGAGATATTTTCTCTATAAATAGTACTCGAGATATTTTATTTTTTACTTTCTCTTTCTCTCTCCTCTCTTCTTTATTTCCTCTCGATCTTGGAAGCGTGGTCTTCAGACTTGGAGTGTGGTTTCTGAACTCCTTTATGGTGGTGGACTAGAAGATTTAGGCTGGGAGCTCGCGTACACCTTGCCGATTTCGTGAACTTCTTTTACTTTCAGTCATTTTACTTTCCTGGAGCTTGGTTATTGCTTTTTAGCTTAGACTTATTTTTCTATAGTTGTTTATATCGTGATTTTTAGCCTAGTGACCGTCTCGAATTTGATTTCTGGTAGAATCTCGTTCCGTCCCTTTTTGGTAACTCGGTAACGGGAGCGGTACCTGAGTTGTGACCGTGAGATTTAGTCCATATTGTAATATGAGACTTACCCTAGACTTGAACCCTTGTTAGACTTGGTTATGGTAATTTTTGGGGGTCTGACCCCACTGGTTTTGTATGGCTAGATCCAGTAGTAGCACCGGAGGATCTTTCGTACTTTCCTGAGAATGGTAGCCACCAGGAGCACCAGACCACTTGAGTAGATTTTTTTTACTTTTTCACTCTGATGTACATTTTACTTTTGTTGGCGTTTAGCCACCGAGCATATGTTTAGCTCATATTTTGGTTTGATTAGTTAGCCTATGGGAATTAGCATGATTGACATATCCTAGGGTTGATCATGTATGACTCAGATTCTAGCTAGTTTATTCATTATGTGTTTACTAGTATTATGATCATCTGTATATTATAGTTTGGGACGCTTTACTATAATATTCCAGCTGACCTTACATCTTGTTATTATTCCTGTTTTTCTTGTGATTGAGACACTAGGGTTTGTTAGACCTAGGCTTGGCTGATGGTATGTAGTAGTGACCCCTCATGTCTTACAGCTTCACCGTATATACAGAGTACCAGAGTGCTCTAAGTATGAGTAGCTGGCCTTGTCAGCTTCGCTCTCCAGAAATCTAGTTCTGGGGCGTGACAATAACCACTAGGAATGTCCAATTTGGCATCAGCTGGGCAAGGTTGGAGGCAACCCACTCCGAAGTTGAAGATAACAAACTTCGATGGCAGTACAGAGGTGGAGGAATGGTTACTCACAGTGACACACTACTTCAATTATTAGAATGTACCTAAAGGTGATAGAGTAAGGGTATGCTCAGCGCAGATGAAGGGAACAACTACATATTGGTTCGATTGTTTGTTGAAGATTAGAGGGGGAATCATAAGCTGAGAGGAGTTATGCCAAGCCAACAAACTTGAGTATGGTCCTTCTTAGTTCACCAATCATGTAATTAAACTAAAGCTATTAAAACAGGAAGTGACAGTGCCAGAATATAATGCTCAGTTCTAGAAGCTGTCCATGAGGGTTCAGGGCACTAGTGAGGCCTATTTGATAAGCCAATTTATATGAGGGTAAAGGAAGAGGTTAGGTATGAAGTCCAGATAGCTAACCCAACTACATTACCTGCAGCTATGCAACTAGCTAAATTGTATGAAGCAAAATTGCTGGCAATAAGGAGGACTTACAAAACTGACAACTATATGGGTAAAGGCACTTCCAACACCACCCTTCCTCCTGTTCAGGCTAATGGTGTCACTAAGAAATCAGTGTTCCATCCTTCAGTAAGCAGCCAACCCTCTGTAAACACTAGGCCTACCTCTACTATTTCTCCAAGTGAGATAGCTATAAGGAAGGATCTAAGCTTGTGCTTTTTCTGTGATGAAAGCTGGGCTAAAGTCCATAAGTGTAAAGAAAAGAGACTCTTTATGCTGTCTATTAATGGAGAAAAGGAGTGTGACCCAGAACTTACAGAGGAGAAAGAAAACCTGCACACTGTAAAATCTCCAGGGACATTTGCCATATCCTTGCAAGCAAACCTGCACACTGTAAAATCTCCTGGGATATTTGCCATATCCTTGCAAGCTTTGTCTGTATCACATACCATTCCACTATGAAGTTTAAGAGGTACACTCCACAGGAAACCCGTACTAATTCTAGTGGACTTTAGTTCCACCCACAGTTTCATAGATAGTAAATTTAGGGTAAGGATAGGACTTCCTAAAAATGTGGAAAAAACCTTTGAAGTGATGGTGGATAATGGGGACAAGCTACTTAGCAAGGGATTGAGTAATGGAGTCACCATTGAATGCTAAGTCAAGAAGATACTGGTGAATCTCTTACACTTACCTATCACAGGTTGCAAAGTAGTCTTGGGAGCCAACTGGATAAGTACTCTGGGGGATATAGTTTGGAATTTCCAAGACTTAACAATGAGGTTTAAAGAGAATGGAGTAGTGCAACAATTAAAAAGGGGTATAACCTCTACAAGATGGCATGATTGAACCAGAAGAGAAGGTCCTCGGGAAGAATCCACAAATCTTTATTATACAAATGTGCTCCTTAGAAAGAGGGGGTAATACCGAGTCAACGACTCATCATGCAGTGTTTGATCTCCTTAAGAAGTATACAAAATTGTTTGCAGAGCCTATGGGGTTACCTCCTAAAAGAACTTTTGACCACATAGTGCCATTAATCCCAGGGGTATGCCGGTCTGCAGTAGGCCTTACACGCCCCTACATACACAAAAATAAAATAGAAAATCAAGTGAAAGAGATATTGGACATAGGGATCATCAGGCATAGTAACAGTTCCTACTCATCACCTATGATCTTGGTGAAGAAAGCTGATGGAAGTTGGATGTTATATGTGGACTATAGGGCTTTGAACCAAAACTCAATCAACGATAATTATCCTATACTTTTATAGAAGAATTATTTGATGAATTGCATGGGGCCCAGTACTTCTCAAAACTGTATCTTATAGCTGGGTATCACCAGGTGAGAATGGATGAAGAGGACACCCCTAAAACTGTCTTCAGAACCTATGCAGGGCACTATGAATTCATGGTAATGCCCTTTGGGTTAACTAATACACCATCAAATTTTCAGGCACTTATGAATACTGTTTTCAAAAAATTTCTTAGGCATTTTGTTTTTTAACTACCTAATTCTTGAAGAGAGATATTTTTGTCATTTCAATTATTTAATATTATATTAATATTTAAATAGTTATAATTATAATAGTATTAGTTAGTATGCTAGCTTACTAGAATTGTTTAGGTGTTAGTTAGAGTGAGTTAGTGCTATTTGAGGATTAGTTAATGACTTAGTCATATATAATTAATTAAGTTAGCATGGATAGAATATTCTCCTCTATTTATTAATTAGATTCCCCTCATATTCCAAGATTCCATTCATGACAACTTTTAGACCTAATTAGAGAATGGAGAGGGGCATTATGGACATCTCAAATTAATCCTAACCCTACTATAAGAGACAAGCTCTAATTAGGGTTATAATCCATTCATTTATATCATTAGTCTCCTTCTTTCCCAAAGTGACTTTTTTTTCGATCCATCCATTTTGATAAATCTAATTCCAATCCACCCATTCTCATCCATTATAATCCATATGAAGGTCTAGAAGCTTGGAGAGAAAGGAGGACATTGGAGAAGAGCTTGGCTAGGAAGAATTGTGTCCACAACCTTGCATTGTGTCCATTGGAGGAGTTCTATTGGGATTCTAATTTCCAATAGGTATAATTCTTTTCCTCTATCAATTTCAATATTAGATTGTCATATTGGACCTCTAGGAACCTACCCATGGCTAGAAACAACCCAATAGAAAAATAATTAGGTAGTAGAGGCCTCTAATTTGATAGTTCTAGGTATTTTTGTGGCTAATTTGGAGAAAATAGAATTGTGTCCACCAAGTGTTTTATTGTGTCCTCAATAAGATTAATATTTGTGTCTATTTTGATTGTATGATAGTGCCCTTGTGTCTACAAATGGATACGTAGAGGTCGTATCATGATACACCATGATACACATGGATATGATTGACGTTTCCATCGTTTTGGTATCCTGTTAGTGTCATATGCTTATAATATATGTAAATTATTATATATATATATATATATATATATATATATATATATATATATATATATATATATATATATACACACACACACACACATATATATGTATATATATATATATATATATATACATATATATATATATATATACTATATATTGGTGATATTCATTATGTTAGTATGTGGTATCAAGGTATTTTGGTGATGTTTAATGATGGTACCATAGGTGTAACACATGAGTATCAAGGGATACTTGTGTGTATCATGGGTATCCCCTTAGGTATTTGATGATTTGTTATATTGTGTGTGTGGGTGTGCTTTGATGAGTTTAGAGTGGTTATTCTTTAATAGTGTGAGCACCTAGATGTATATGAATTTTGTGTGCAATCGAGGTCTATGCACTGTGCAGGAACAAGGTGTATCAGTGGTACCATTGGAGGTTCAGCAGCAGAGATTGTACTGCATCATGTGCAAGCAGTGGGTAGTTTTGTCTGAGATTATAGTAGAAGATTTAGCAAGCAGTCAGGTGGAGTTCAGGTCAGTTAATGGGGGGGGGGGGGAATAGGTGTTGGTTCCAACTGCATCGTGAAGTGGGGTTTCAGTGTGAAGCAATGTACACTTGTGCACTGCAATAGGGCATGGCTCAGGTCAGTTTTATTGTGCAACTACAAAGTTGAGGGGAACTACACAAGCAGTTTGCGGACTGCCTACTTGCAGTTAGTTCCTGCATTGCAGTCAGGTAGAGGATGGCTCAGGTTGGAGTTCAGGAAGTAGAGGAGTTGTAGCCTGAGTAGTTGAGTGCAGCTGCACTTATTTACAGTGACTGCAGGTAGGGATATACTACAGGCTGTATGCATATGTCAAAGCTCAGGTTTGTACACTTGGAAGCAAGCCAACATGTGTTGTATTGCAGGGTAGAGAGCATAGTGGGTAAGTTTGATGAGAGGTGTGTGCACAAATATAGTAAGGGTGTACTGATATACCTGGGTGTGTGGGTGTGTTTTAGAGTTTAGGTTTCAGACACAGTATTCAAGAGGAGGGGGAACCAGGTTCAGTTCTTGTAACAGATTCTAGTATAGATGTTGGGTATCCAGGTGCCCATATATAGTTATGGCCAAGTGTGTTAATATCTAGGATACTGGAGTTAGTATGTAACATGAGGGTAGGTTAGTTGTGTATGTCTGGTATTGTGTAGGTAGGTAATGGGTTTAGTGTGTGGTACCAACTAGATAACTAGTGTATAGATATTAAGGTATTAGTTACTAGATAGGGTACCAAGTTATTGTTAAGGGTAAGATACTAGTTAAGGTATTAGCTATATGTTAAGGTATGAAGTATATAGTATAGGTATCTTAAGATACTAGGGTATTAATAAGATACTCTACGATGCTAATTAAATATGAGTGTGTGTGTGTATATATATATATATATATATATATATATATATATATATATATATATATATATATATATATATATAGTGTCTAGAGTCTTGTATGACTATATGCTTAGGCTATTGACCTAGAAACCTAAGAATAACAAGTTATGAGACTCATCTCACTATTGCATATTTTTTTTCATATTTATATCTTATATATGTGTGCTATTGATGTATATTGCTTCCTGTATATTTTGGATTTTTTTATCTGTTCTCATATAATTTCTAGATTTATGAATAGTGTTAACCAGCATTAATATATAACCCCTCTCTTTCTCTCTCTTCCCCATTCTTTTACTTTTCCCTTTTTCATTTTCTTCTCCTTTCCTCTCCCCTCCTCCCTAGCCGAGAGCAGCCCTGGACCGGTCTCCCTCCCCTTTCCCTTGGTAGTAGTGGTAGTAGTTAGTGGTGGTTCTAGGAAAGTACATCTTGCCAATGATGGAGAACTTGTACTTTCATTATTGGGGATTTCTTGCATTTTATTAGTCTATATTATGCTTTATGAACTCCTATGCAAGTTTACTTCTTGGTATTTTCGGTTTTGATAGTTTGGTTGGACTAGATTGACATTTTTAGTTTAATGTGTTCTTGAAATTTTCTTGGTTTTGATCTCTTAAAATTTGTTGTTTTCCAAAACTAGTTTTTCTATGTGAGAGAGCATCTGATTTCAAGTGATTTAGAACTTTACTTCTCTGGATTTTAGTTGGAAATGAGAATTTCATAGAGAATCACAATTTTTAGGACTTGGAGTTTTTCCATGACTAAAAATTGCTGTTCTGGGACGAAGGAGCTCTATGCGGCCTGCTTTGCATGTGGCCTGGACTTCTCGCTCCAAACTCAGCATGCGACCATCTTGTTGGATGCATGGCTAAATCTGCAGATGCACCCCTTGACCAAATGCATGAAACTTGAACGAAAGAAATTTCTTTAAGTTCCTAATTATATGCGGCCCAGAGGAGCATGCGGCCAAAATTATCTATGCGGCCAAAATTGTCCATGCGGTGCCGAGCTATGTATGACTCAGAATTTGTCTTTTCTTATCTAACACACTTTATTGGCCAGTCACATCGGTTACTTCTCTGACACGCTCTAGTCACTTCAGTCACTTTTCTGACCTTGTGTTTATTTCCTGTTACTCAACCCTTGTCCAAAGTAGTGGACATTGTCTTGATCCATTCGGCCAGTTCTCTGCATGCGGCCAGCTTCTTGCATGCGGCCATTTTGATCAATGCGACCAGTTTCTTGTCTGCGACCAGCTCATCTCCTGCACTTCTAGCAGTTATAGTAGCAATATTTTTCTTTGTTATATGTTCTCTTATGGAGTATTTACTCCTTGTGCTTGGCCCAATTAGTTAAATTCATATGATGGACGTTATTTCTAATTGCTTATAACCTGGATGCTACACTTACCAGAACATGAAATACCCAAAACATGGAATGTAATGGTACTATAAAACTGAGAACTCCCGGCACTTGACTTGTACTGAATGAACTTGATCCCTGACTCCAGATACCTGATATGTACTAATTAACCTGATAGTGGATCGACGTAGCTCACTCCTGACATGCTAGAATCTCCAGAACTAAAATGCTTGTACTGATAAGATAAATTCCCGTAGTTGATTGCTTATCCCTGTCCTGATTATACTTGTCAAGCTATTGTCCAATTTTGCATTATGTCTAAGGCAGATTCCTGAGCACCATGGTCAGGAATCCTTGATAACTTGCCTAAGTTAATAACTAGAATAATCATCTAGAAGCATCTAGTGAGATTTTTTGTCTAAATACAATTTCAGTATCCCAGCGACACCTGATAGATTTGGAGCTCTCCGTCGAGAGCGGCACACTTCCAGCACACCATCGAGTATTACAATTTACTAGAAAAATACTATATACTTAATTAATCTATATTGTGTACTCTTACGTCTGGATAACTAGGATAGTCTGTAAGGCATGTGGCTGTATGGAATCTCAACTGTATTTGTTAGTAACCAGGATTGTGATAGCCCTAGTTAGTTAATAGTAGTAAGCCGTAGGTCATGATTGGCCATGATTGCATATTTTCTAGTCTTTTCTTGTCTTGGATCCTCCAGCAACTAATCCTGAACTGTACCCATTAATGATTCCAGAACTGCTTAACTTATTATTTTTATATTGCTATTATTTATATTTTCTTATGCTATTGAATGTTTGCATGCTGGTTTTTAGTTCTTAAGTTGGCTCCCTTGTGGTACTTTGCTATTTTGGGGTCTGACTCCACTGGTTTTGTATGGCCAAATTTTGGAGCTACCCTGCAGGATCTTCCGTACATCCCGCCTCCAGATGGTGAACACGAGGAACACTCGAGGATTTTATTGGGATTCTTCTTCATCACCCACCTGATCTTGTACTTATACTTTTGAGGCATTTAGCCACCGAGCACATATTTAGCTCATGTTTTAATACTTGACATTCTAGCCCGCGGGTCTACATGTAAAGCATATCATGTACTATAGCTAGAGATAATCATGTAGTTTTGCACTCTAGTAGCTCTTCATTTTGGTAACTAACTTCATGATCATCTATATATGTATAGTTTGGGATGCCTTACTATTATATATTTGGTGATTATACTTCTTGTAACTTGTTGTTTGCTTGATATTGAGACAACTAGGACTCTTGACCCAGGAATGCCTGTTGGATTGTAGAGTAAACCCTCACATGTCTAGACAGTCGTGACCATATCTCGGGGTATAGAGTACTCTGGTATACGTAGCTGGCTTTGTCCGCTCCCGCTCTCCAATATTTTGGTTTTGGGGCATGACACGGTTAAGTGGCGGCCTATGCAGGTTTGAAAATTCAGAAGTGTGGGGGTTTATCATTATTTAGATGTCTCAATCATGCTACTCCTTGATCTCCTCCAGCATCAAATTTGTATCCCAGAAATCTTGATTCAATATCTGCTTTGATCCTCGATCTATACTGTCTTTCAATTTGATCCTAGTATTCTCAATCTTTCAGGGACATTGTTCCTGGTCCTTCCGATCAGGCAGCTAGAGTTTTGCCAGTAGCAGGACAACCACCAGCCGGTTAGCATCTCTTTGCGGTTCAGCCGCAATATTCTGAAGCATAGTCCAGGCTAGCTCAAGATGTGGAACAGTAGGTCCAGCCAGAACCACCAGTTGTACCAGCAAAGGTAGTCCCGCAAGTACTCACTGTAGAAGCATGAAAAATACGCTGTAGAGTTATACGCAACATTTCAGTGCTGGGCGTAAAACATGATTTCAGAGCCATCGGCGTACAAACAGAGCTTTATCGCTAGTACAGCGTAAAATATAAGCTCCAAGACAATTCGCGTAATGCAGTATTTCCAGGCTGCTTCAGCATAAAAAGGGTGTTATACCGCCTTTATGGCGTAAAACTCATCCGCTTTTAATGCAGCATAGAAGTGTACGAGGAACGCTTCGTATTCCTCGAACGAACCTGTCAGATTATGTAGTGAACCTGACTCCTAACAACGAGAACTGCACAGCTATCCAGACGACGGCTGTAATGATGGTGCGGCACAGAGACCCAAACCGTCGTTTAGTGATGTTTTCCTGATACAAAAGTGCTTTTACGCATACAAGGGAATACGCTGCCTAGTTTTACACAGGCAGATGTGAGCTTTTACGCTCATCAGAAGACAAAACGAACTGCCACGTCAAAAGCTGCTCTTCGTACAGAGCTCGAGGCATGTCTCTGCATTTAATGCTCGTAATGGTGACAGATCTTCGCATAGAGCTCGAGGCACGTCTCTGCATTTAATGCTCAGAATGGTGGCAGATCTCTGCATTAAATGCACGAGATTTGGTTATATTTTCAAAGACTGGACGAGCCATAATTACGGCTAATACGTCCACATCATCACCTCTGCATATTACTGTCACGTCCCAGTCCCAAAAAATACGTAGGACTAGGACACGTAAGCATGCCAGCCGTATGGATATGGCAACTCCAATATATGGAAACCATAACCCATACGTACGCTGTAATATGAATATCAAATCCACAAGTGGTATAAAATGTATCACAAGTCACAGGGTACAACCTAAATCTCATCCACAAAAAAATAATATAAATAAATAACCAACGTCTATATAACTAGATCTCAATAAGAAGTATCTAAAGATGACAGTCGGATGGAAACAAATCCACTACCAACTCGAATATAAAAGTAAATACAATATAAGTACAACACAACAAACACAATATAAGAATACCAGCTAACAATCACGGGCTCGAAGAGAAGACATCATCGAAACATATGTAACCATCTAAATCTGCACCCCTACGAATACTCAAGAACAGCGACACCTGGAAGGGCCAGGTCCTTAGAGGGACGTAACAAGATACATAGAAGCAAGCCAATTTGAATACAGTAAACATGCATAATGTTTGAAAATATAAAAGTACGCTGTATAAGACAATCTATATGAATGCAAATAAGGATAACTTTTCGACGTATGGGCAAGGGTAGGCTACTCGATCTACCTCACAACTCACATACTCGTCAGTGGACATCAGAAATCGACATACCGCGGGGGTAGCGACCAGCGAGACTCCAGAAATTGACATACCGCGGGGGTAGCGACCAGCGCGACACACGCCCGTAGTGCGAGCTATATACTACGGTTTACCAGAGTGGTTAAAAGCCCATATGCCTAATAATTGTCCTTTATGATACTAAGTGTCAAGTGTGTGTCAACATATCTAATATATAGTAATGACTGAAAAGAACTACACATGCAATAAATAAACAGAAATGCAATAAATATACAGAAATATACTAAGCATACAAAATACTGTAAGTAATTTGGCAAGGTATCTTGCCTGATCTGAAAAAGAATGAAGTCCCAACTCAAGGCTTCGTTCGATCTACCCGTCACAAAAATTAAATAAGTTAGGTTACAAAAGTGGGTGAATAGGTTCCTCCATTTTAATCTATTTTAATTTTGAATAAAATAATCTAAAATAGTATTTTAATCTTATTATAATCTGATTTTATTGTTAAGGTTTAATTTTGGTCCAAAGAAAGTCAACTTTAAGGATTTGTGATCCGTGGCACGCAAATCGAGGCAGTCCGTTGACCAAAAAGTCAACCGACTAAAATCTTAGATTTGTGTATGGAATCCTATATATTTCAATGCTACATGAACACTGGAATAGACGGTTTCATAAAATCATAAGTCAGTAAAGAGTTATGGCCACAAGGGCACACAGATGACAGTTTTCGGTAGTTTTCTATTTACGTCTACGTTGCACACATTTTACAGTAGAATAAACTTATATTTTAAATTCTGTAAAAATACTTTTCTAGAAGTTCATCATGTCAGCTTTCCGAAACTTCAAACGGTTTGTAATTCCGAGTTCAGGATCTCCCAAAATCTCAAAAATACCAAAACGCGTCTGATTTCGGACAGCTGGCACTTTTAGAATTTTTTGGAAAAATAGGTTCTGAAATTATTAAAATAATTTATATATTCAGAAAAATAACCTTGATATGGTTCTAACAAAAAAAACTGGAGCGCGTTTGGAGTCCGGAGCTAGGAGATATCGTCTTTTTTAAGTCGTCATAGTTACGCCATCAGACTATTTTCAGCTATAGGAGCACGCTGTACGCTATCTCCTTGAAATACGCCTTCGAGCTATTTTCAGCTATAAGGTGCATGCTGTACGCTATCTCCTTGAAATACGCCAACTCAGGCTATATTTGTATTTGTGCATGATAAGGCTATTTTGTCCAGAATACGCTCAAGGCCTCAGTCAAAGAAGGAGGATCAGCTATCTTTTACGCTAGCTACCTATCCACGCAGCATCAGGCCTCTACGCCTACAAGGCTTCTACGCCTATTCAGCTTCTACGCCAACCTGACAACTATTTGGCTTCTACGCCATGGTGACAGTTATTGGCTTCTACGCCAACCTTTTATACATAAGGGGCAGTTACCTACGTGGCTCGCATGCCGTGATCTTCGCAGCAATTATACGCATTATCTCATGATGGGACATGCATCACACGCTTATTCAGAAGATAATCTATACATGGGTGGCAGTTATTATAACCGCCGCGTAGAAAATGCCATACTCTCCACTATCCGGCTTCTACGCCGATTGGACGGTTACTGTCACTAAAACCCTATAAATAGAGACCTCTATTGACAGAGGTCCAGGGTGGAAGAATCAAGGTCGAACAAGGGTCAAAAAAAGTTAAAAGAAATCGAAGAACAGAGAGAAAAGCTCAGACAGAGAGTAGTGATCGACGATTTTGGCATCGAACATCCACTCCCTCTTGCAATCTTTGAAGCATCTCCTTCTTCTACAGCATTTCTTCATCATCGTGTGGTCCAAGGGACAAAGTGATCGACTGCAGATCAGACTCCTATAGCAATATTTACCCAGATTAAAATTTGTACTTAACATCCTCGTATAGGATTAATAGTACTTCTTGTTTGTAAACCTAAGAAAGGGTTTTGTATAAACCTAGTTTTATTTCTTCCGTTTATTATCAAACACAAGATGGCGACTCTGCTGGGGACCTCTTTCTCATCTGATAAGAAAGCAATTGCTCAACACGATGCAGTATCAGTAGGATCAATAAAGAAGACCTTGGTCGTCCAATTCGACCAATCCGCCTACGAAGATATGCTTCGAGCAGGGGGTAGCTCTCACTCTCTCTCTCTCTCTCTCTGTCCAAGACAATAGAAAACTGCGTAAGGTCTGGATGCCCCGGATATCCCCTACCGTTCCTGTCGACTCTCTGGTTTCACCGACCAACCAGGTTGTAGCTGTGCAACCTTCGCGCTCTGCGCGTTAAGCTCTGTCTTCCGTCTGTGACGTGGCAGACAAAACTTCTGACAATACCTCAGTGCTAGTCCAGAAGTCTACTCCGCGCTCTGCGCGTAAAATTCGGTCTCCCGTCTTTGACGTGGCGGACATGATTTCTGATAATGCCTCAGCGCCAAATCAAAAATTCCAATCGCGCTCTGCGCGTAAGAATGCATCTGCCCTCCCGGAAAAGCAGATGGTCCCTGCAATTTATGCAAGGGAAAACAAGTGGCGGACTACTCCGCTTCTCGGCCTTTACGCCAGCAAGAGAAAAATCTGTCCGCTCTCCAGATTACGCGAGAAGCGGATGGCCGATTGAGGGCTTCCTCGGTTTTATGCCAGCCTGAGCAGGACTCCAAATTATGCCAGGTTAAACCCCTCAGCGTAAAGAAAGCCCGATTTGCGGAGAGACACACTCCTCGGGGATTATCTGCTACTCAGATGGCTAACCTGTTGTATACGGGTGGCAGTAAAAAAGTTATGGTTCCTAATATCCGCATGCCAACTGATGTAAACAAGAGTAATAAGCCTTCTTCTTCTTCTTCTTCTGTAAATCCTCCTGTCACGCCCCAGTCCCAAAATACGTAGGACTAGGAACACATAAGCATGCCAGCCGCATGGATATGGCAACTCCAATATATGGAAACCAAACCCATACGTACGCTGTAATATGAATATAAAATCCACAAGTGGTATAAACATATGTCACAAGTCACATGGTACAATCTAAATCTCATCCACAGAAAATCAATATAAATGAATAACCAGCATCTATATAGCTAGATCTCAACATAAGTATCTAAGGATGATAGTTGGATGGAAACAAATCCACTACCAACTTGAATGTAAGAGCAAATACAAAATAAGTACAACACCATATAAGAATATCAGCTAGCAATCACGGGCTCGAAGATAGGACATCCACGAAACATATATAACCATCCAAATCTGCGCTCCTGCAAATACTCAAGAACAAATATACCTGGCAGAGGACCAGGTCCTCAGAGGGACGTAACAAGATACAGAAAAATGAGCCAACTTGAATACAGTAAACATGCATATTATTTGAAAATAAATAAGTACGCTGTACAAGACATCTATATGAATGCAAATGAGGACAACTTTTCGACGTATGGGCAAGGGTAGGCTACTCGATCTAATCTCATAACTCACACACACGTCCATGAACATCATCAGCCGACATACCGCGGGGGTAGCGACCCTCGTGACTCTATCAATCGACATACCGCAGGGGTAGCGACCATCGGACACGACCACCATAGTGCGTGCTAGTGACTATGGTGTTACCAGAGTGGTCAAAGCCCATACGCCTACTGATTATCCTATCATGATACTAGGTGTCAAGTGTGTGTCAATATATCTAATATATATAGTAATGACTGAACGAACTACACATGCAATGAATATAACTGAACGAGACTACACATGCAATGAATAAACAGAAATATAAATAGCATGCAAAGTACTATAAATAATTTGGCAAGGTATCTTGCCTGGTCTGAAAAGGATGAAGTCCCAACTCAAGGCGTCGTCCGATCTACCCGTCACATAAATTAAACAAGTTAGGTTACAAAAGTGGGTAAATAGGTTCCTCCATTTAATCTATTTTAATTCTGAATAAAATAACCTAAAATAGTATTTTAATCTTATTATAATCTAATTTTATTGTTAAACCCTAATTTTGTCCAAAGAACTGAATTTTATCAACTCGAGACTCATGACACGCAAATCGAGGCGATCTGTTGACCAAAAAGTCAACCGACACAAACTCAACTTTCATGTATGATTTCCTATAGATTTCAGCGTCAAAAATATACTAAAATTTATGGCTCGTTCGAATTCAAATTCGTTTGGGAATTATGACACATACAAATTTTGTATTGTGCACCGATGGTTAAATTCTAACCTAGAAGTTCTACAGAATTAACAGTATGTAAATACTTCTAATTAAATTCTAAGAAAAATATATGTTGATGATCTCGACATTAGCTTTCCAAAACTTTAAACGGTTCATGATTCTGATTCTGGTTCTCCCGAAATTGCGAAAACATCGAAATACGTCTATTTTCGGACATGCTGGAATTTACGAATTTTTCAGAATTTAATACTAATAATTTCAATTTTTTTTATATAATCAGAAAGCTAACCTCAATATCTTTCTAACGCAAGAAACTAGGCTTCGTTTGGAGTCCGGAGCTATGCGTAATGGCTTCTGGAAAATGAAGGAACCCTAGATGGCAATTCTCCAAAATCTCTCTCTCTAAATAATAGGATAATTAGGGTTATCATATTATATATATATAGAGATGTACCTGTGGCTGAATGGATATCTATAGGCTGACACATATCAAAATCTGATTGGATGGTTTTATTTATATTATTTATTTTTGATTTGCCTTTATCAAAACATTATTTAAGTCGTTTTAAATCTAAATAACTCCAAATAAATATTAAAAATAATCATAAAAATCTGAAAAAATTACAGAAAATATATTTTGAATCCAGAAATCCTAAAAAATACTTGGGATAATTTTATGTTCATAGGTTCTACTATAATTAGGAGAAGCTCTAAACATTAGTTTACCCATATAACTGAAAATAAATACTTAAATTATTCCAAAAATTCTGAAATAATTCCAAAAAATATATAATAATATTATAAACCCTAAAAAATAATGTGGGTCCATTCTATATTCCTGAGATTGCACAATAAATTCTACAAGTCCTAAAAATTAGTTATTAGCCTAATTACTCCTAATAAATACTAAAATACTCAAAAAAATTCCAAACAATTCTAGAAAATATATGTGATTATTTAGAACCTAAAATAAAATTTTGGGATATTTTAATTTAATTTTGAACATAAAATAAATTTTTCAAAGTCCTAGAAAATTAGTGTTACTAGTTTTTAATTAACTAAAAATTATGGAAAAATCCCAATAATCTAAAATAACCTAAAAATAATTCTAAGTAAATATTTATATAAGTAAATATACTAAAAAATTTATTTTCTAATCAACTAAAAGAATACTCTAAATAAATTCAACATCTATAATAAATATAATAATATAAAATATACACAAAATATCTATTTTGGGTGAGGGAGTTTACACCTCCTGACTTGCGTGAATATCTGATCCAGAAACACAAGGATAGGGGATCTTCCAGCATGTCTATTACGCCTCCTAGGGAGCACTATTGTAATAGTCATAGGATTGTAGTTAATTATTGCTGTTCTGAAGTAAAACGGTCGATTTTTGACCGGTTGAACTACTCTCTGTCTTTCCAGGAAGAAGAGCCTGCACATGCATCAGTGAACATGGCTTCACACGTTCCTAAAGGAAGGTCGAATTCAAGACGTCATCTCTCTAGAACTCCAAGCCAAAGGAGATTCAACAAACTCCTTGAGAACATTGAAGCTGGGGTGTTCCGAAATACCCGTTCGAGGTCACGACAACCGGCTTCGTATTCTTCTGATTCCGACACTGGGGGTCGCCAGTTTTCCGAATCAGATGCTGAAAGTATAGAGTCATTATCTACAGTGACCTATACTAGCCCTTCAATGACATCCAGAGAAATGGGGGTCTATGCCATTGAAGATGAACCCGAAAAGGCTTCCTCGTCAGGAAGTACTGAGCAACGCATCGCTGTGCTGGAGACATCTTTGAAAGAGATACAGTCCATCATAGAGAATATGCACCAAATGATGCTGACTCAACACACAGCTGCTATAGCTCAAGCATCGGTTCCTCCGACTCAAATACGTATGGGGGTGGACTTACCACCATCCAACGCGAACAAGGAGCCTGTTCTAGATCAAGAATCAGCAGCTCCCCCACTTCTTAATGCTGAGAATGTATTGCCTCCTGTTGAAGTTGCAATACAACCAATCTCTCACCACTCTACGGTCCTTTCACCTGCTGAAGATCCAATGCAGGCAGTACGGGAATTGAAAGCCTAATTTGATGTCTTGAAGCACAAAGATCAGCTCAAGAAATTGGAAATCAACCAGCCGTACCCAGCTATCTGGAACGAGGTCCCTTTCCCTCCTAAATACAAACCACAGACTATGGCTTTGTTTGAGGGAAAGACATCATCGAGCCAGTACATGAACTACTTCAGTATGATGACGGTGTTATTGTAAGGGAATAACGCCATTCTCACTCGAGTGTTCAAAGGCTGTCTCTCGGGAGTGGCTTATCAGTGGTACCGTAGTCTTGCGGACAACTGTATTACTTTCTTTGAAGATTTCAAGACTTTGTTCTTCATGCGATTCTACGAAGGAGGGATAGACATGTCTATGTCCTCTCTCATCGAAGTAAAGCAGAAGGAAAAAGAGAACGTTCGCACTTTCATCGAACGTTTTCGTCAAGCCACTTTACAAATGCCTCCGGGAGTTCCAAACTCAGCATTGGTGGACATTTGTAGGAAGAATCTTCTTCCAGTGATCTCGGTATTCATAGGACCATATCAGTTCCATAATTGGCCCTCATTTATCATCTCAGCGGTAGCCGCTGAAGATAACAGTCGGAAGGCGCGTGATAATAGAATTATAATATCTACCTCTGATAAAGGCAAGAGGTCATCTTCCAATAGCGACCATCCCCGTGGTTCCAAAAGAAAAGAAGCTCTAGCGATCAATACGTCCAGGCAAAAGACTGCGGCAACCACACAGACGAAACCTGGGACTTCCAGGCCCATTGAAGTGTACTCTTTCGATGACGACGATATTCCAAGCATATTCGAGTGTCTCGTCAAAAGCGGCAAGATTACCCTCCCTGAGGTAAAGCGGCCTAATAAAGTCGGCAGTACCAATAACCCCAAGTACTGCATTTTCCATAGGTACATATATCACCCCACAAAAGCGTGTTATATACTGAAGAGGAAAATCCAGGAGTTGATCGATGCTAAGGCCATCACTCTGCGCAACAGCAAGAAGACGGTCACAGCCATCATGATCTCTCTCCAATTTGGCAATCTGCCTCCTCAAGAAGTTCCGGATGGTGTTGTACCTATTTCCCGGATAATGATGAACATCGTTAATCTCCCTCCAGCCAGAGGTCAAAATCACGACCTGATACCCCTAACTACCCAGCGGGGCGAGATTATGTGGGTTCATCCAGATCTGGTGTCAGAGATCGAGGAAGAGACTCAAGCTGCTAAGGCTAAGTCTAAGAAGACCTCGAAGCGTAAACCATGTCATATGGTTGCGGTATCCTCGACATCAGAAGAAGAGGTTTTGGCTACTGGAACCAGTTCAGGGAAAGCCTATCTCAAAGACTATAGAGGAAGTCAAGAAGAAGCATCGGCAGACGCTTTAGCTGCCAAGCCTTCAGAACCGGAACCTGCCATACCAGAGGCCGGTCCTTCGAGACCAACTTCGACGGACAAGGGGAAGCAAAAGGAAGTGCGCTTCGATAAACCTTTGAAGAATATTCAAAGCAAAGGTTTAGAGAAGCCGTATAACTTCGACATCTTGGCCCAGTTGGCTCATACACCAGCCAGATTGTCCATTTTTGAATTACTCAGGCTCTCTAAAGACACTTTTTATGCCCTGAGTGAAGCGTTAATGCAGGCGGATGCATACTTGACCCAGCTCAAGTCCCCTGATGAAGAACCTGTGGCATATCCTCAATGCCATAGTGTGATGGAGGTGGTCCCGAATATCACTTTCACTCAAGATGACATGCTGTTGAAACACAATAAGCATGAAAGACCCCTCTATTATACCGGATATGTCGGTTCCATAGAGGTTGACCGGATTCACATAGATCCGGGATCATCGATCAGCATCATTTCTCATAGTCTGCTCAGACCACTGAGGATTCCTACCAGCGAATTGGCTTACACCACCACTACAATCGTGGGTTTTAACTCCAGGAAAAGTAAGCCGTTGGGAAAGATTCGTCTGAGGATCCAGATTGGCGACCTCAGATTAGTGGCTACATGTTATGTCATTGATTCAGAGGTATCGTACAATATTCTGCTGGGCAGACCATGGATCTACGACCACAACATCGTGCCTTCGACTCTACATCAATGCTTTAAATATGTAGATGTCCAAGGAACATTACAAACGGAGTTTGCTGACCTTAACCCATTTTAAGGAGTAGAATCCTACTACTCTGATGCCATGTTGTACACCCAAGACTACATGGAGGAGGTGTCAGGCAAAACAGAGGAGGAATCCCACCGGTATCCAGAAGAACCCTCTGCCAAACAACCTCTGTCAATCAAGGTGAAAGGGCGAACTACTCGTCCGAAAGTCATGGAACCCCTGGCTATCCACCTAAACAAAACTAAGTCAGGAAACAGAGGTGATCCTCTAGTGATCACTTTGAATTAGAAGCCTCCACCCTTGGTCATCAACATTCGGCACAATAAGCAGCCGATTGATGTAAATATAGCCAGGAACGTAGTTTCTGATGATAATAAAAATCCTCTTTTCCAGTACATTGACGCTCAAATTCCTAATCAGGAATCCTCTCCCCATAACGATATAGAACCTATAGCACAAAAATTCTTGAAAGCTATAGATTCCTATCATCCGTATGTGTTGGAAGTAGCGTCACCATCTAATGTCATCACGACATATGGGCCACATGAAGATTCTATCTTTATTGTCCCACCTACTCGCAGCGGTCAGCGTTCAATAGTCTTTGGTCGCATGCGCAATGAACCGACTGTACAAGAAGATTCTCCCAATGATGATGTTGGTAAAATATAGGTTCACAGATATAGCCTGCAAGCTTTGAAGATTATGCAAAGTATGTGTTATAACCTGAAGCTGGAACCAGGCCTCAACTACGGGAAAGGCAGGCGAATGCCATTGCACGGTGATCCCTACTTTCAACGAACTCGTTTTGGGTTAGGGTATACCACCTCCCTTGCAACTTCTGAGTCAAATGAGGATATCGCTTCCTCTTCTCAAGATGGCTCACCATCCTCCGGCTCATCATATGATGATCTCGAACGAGCATTATCAGTAAATGCAGTATTGACAGATTCTCTCGAAGCAGACGAACAAGAATCTGAACCATTTGAGAATGACTCTTGGGCTCAGCAAATGAATACACAATGGGAACTCCGGTTCGAGCAGAGAGAACCTCCCACTGAAGATAAAGTTATCCAAATTGACATTGGGGATGAACTTTTGCCAAAGCCGATATTTATCAGTAACAATCTTTTCGAAGAAGAAAGAAAAGAAATGATCCAACTGATAAGAGAATATATCGACGTCTTTGCGTGGAATTATAAGGATATGCCCAGTCTCGATCCAAAAGTAGCTACTCATAAACTCAACATATTATCCAATTCGATGCCTGTGAAGCAACATCAACGCCGGTTCCGTCCAGACATGATGGACGCCATTGAAGCTGAAATCAAGAAGTTGATAGCCTGCGGCTTCATCCGGAAGAACAACATCCCGACTGGGTCACCAATGTTGTCCCGGTCATGAAGAAAAATGAGAAAGTACGTGTCTGCATAGATTACCGAGATTTGAATGCAGCCTGCCCCCAGGATGAGTTTCCTCTTCCCATCACAGACGTCATGATCGATAATACATGCGATTTTGAACACATGTCTTTCATGGACGGATTTTCAGGATACAATCAAATCAAGATGCATCCTGAAGACGAGAAGCATACTGCCTTCCGGACACCATTGGGGGTATATTGCTATACGGTCATACCCTTCGGACTGAAAAATACCGGAGCTACGTACTAACGAGCTATGAGTAACATATTCCACGAGCATTTACGCAAAACAGTAGAATGTTACGTAGACGATATAGCTGTCAAAAGTCACCACAAGGATAATCACATTCAAGACCTGAAGACAGTATTCGAGTTGATACGCCAACATCAACTCAAAATGAATCCTACAAAGTCCTTTCTGGGTGTATCCAGTGGCAAATTCCTGGGATTTGTCATTACCGCTAAAGGCATTCAAGTGGACCCTAATAAAGTCAAGGCCATCTTAGAAATGCGACCACCCCGCAATCTGAGAGAACTCAGGGGATTTCAAGGTCGTCTGGCTTATATCCGGAGATTCATATCCAACCTCTCTGGGAGATGTCAACCTTTTTCTCGTCTTATGAAGAAAGGTGTATCCTTCGTGTGGGACGAAGCCTGTCAGCAAGCGTTTAATGACATCAAACACTACCTCACTAATCCTCCAGTTCTGGTACCTCCCGTCATAGGAAGACCATTCTTGCTGTATGTTCGAGCAATAGATCATTCTCTGGGAGCTCTCCTCGCACAGAAGAACGATGAGGGTCATGAACATGCTATCTACTATTTAAGCATGATGATGGTCGGAGCTGAACACCGGTACAATCCAGTAGAAAAAGAATATTTGGCCCTAATGTTCGCCATTCAAAAAATACGACACTATGTTACAGGTCAGACTATTTATAAACCCCCATTCCTGAAAACAGTATTAGTTATTATTAATTATTTATTAAGTATAATAAATAAGGAAAAGAAAAGAAAAACAGAAATTCCTATTAGACCAAACCCGCAAACCGTTAATCATCCCTGCGTAAAAACTCGTTTAGCAAAAATTCTGCAGAAACTCTTTCATGCGTAAAAACCCAACCCGCCTAAATTCCTTTCTCTACGCACAAAACTACTTCTGCGCGATAATAAAAGCAGCAGTGTACCTACGTAAACTCTTCAGTTTTCTGTGCGTAAAACCAAAATCATGCGTATAACTCTCCGCCGCTTTCTATTTCCTCTGACGCGTATAAGACTACCTTGCGTATACTTCTTTCTCCGCGCGTAGTATCAGCAGCAGAAGCAAAACCCAATTTTGCTTTGCTTTGCCTTTCCACATGTGTAAGAATTTCATTCCACCACTCCTTAAAAGATCTTCTCAACCGCACACATAAACCAATAAGAAGAAAACAACAGCAATAGTTTCTTAACCATTAAGTAAATTCTACCGCCTCCTTATTCTTATATATAATCACAACTTCCAAACACTAACCCTTCTTCTTACCACACTTAACATTTCTTTGGACGAATACTTTACAGGACTTTGCTCGGCAAGTATACCTTGCCACTGTACATCTATTTACATTCCAAAAATGATACATGCATATTTAATTCTGCGATGTTTATTTTACTTTGGACCTGTTTTATAAGACTACCCTAGCATTATGGAGTATCCGTAGATTCATTGGCCGTGACACAGTTATTACACGAGTTATGAGTTTCATATAGATTTTCGGACTTTGTATTGGGTTGGCCGCCTGTACATAAGGGCCGTGCGTCAGGAATGACTGCTAATAGAAACTTTGTATGCTATTAGACCTGGCAGTTATTAGAGGTATTATTGTGTCATGTATATGACATGCTTAGAGCATGGGGCGGGGAGAACAATAAGTAAAGTATTTGGGCTCCTTTGCACTTTTCTGTAACGCCCAGATTCTCCGCCGGAGAAAGGGTGATGATGACCACTACATATTACTAGCGGCCTCTGTCATTCAAAAGACGACATGCTTTGAGGCCTCTGATTCTCCAAGAGAGTCACGCCAATCCCATATTTTAAGCCAGATAGCCCACTTGGTGGAAAGTTGTTCTCAAACTGCATTCACTTAGATGGTTAGGTGACCCGATGGATGTTTTTATTTCAGTACTTATGGGCATGTTATTATGTATCTTATTATGTCCCTCTGAGGACCTGGTCCTTTTTCAGATATTGACGAGCAGGAGCTTCCACAGGAGTATGGGCCTGGACCGGATGCTACTTACGAGACTGAGGAGATCTTACCCTCAGAGTATCTGTGATTATGACTACTGTTTATAGATTTTGTTGCTACTCAGTATAGTCATTCTGTAGTGGATTTGTTTCCACCAGACTACAGCCTCGATATACTTTGGTATCCAGTTATATTCTAGTTTTATTTCTACTGAGTATTTGTGCTGTGGATGAGATATAGATTGTGTGTGACTTATTGTGACAGTATATTACCACTGATGGATTGCATATTCATTTACAGCGTACGTGTGTATATGATTTCCACACATTGGAGTTTATATACTCACGGCTGGGCGTGTTACGTATTCCTAGTCCTACGTATTTTGGGACTGGGGCGTGACACTATTTATATCATCTCCAGGATCAATCTCCTTTGGGTATTGATGAACAAGCCAAGTGTTCTTAATTCCCGACTCGCGACTTGGGCGATGTTATTAACACCGTATGATATGGTGTACGTCCCTCAGAAGTCCATCAAAGGCCAAGCATTGGCTGATTTTCTAGCTGCTCATCCGATTCCAAAAACCTCCAAACTATACGAGGACATTCCCGACGAAGTTGCAGAATATAATTCTGTGATGGAGAGTGATGCATGGCAGCTATTCTTCGATGGCGCCTTTAGGACTGGTCCCAGGGGAAATATGGTTTCAGGAGTAGGAATTATCCTGGTTAGTCCTGAGAAACTCGTCATCTATCGAGCATATTCTCTTAGCGAGCCCTGCTCTAATAATGTGACAGAATATAATGCCCTACTAATCGGGCTCCAAGTTGCTAAAGAGTTGGACGTCGAATACCTGGAAGCTTTCGGTGATTCTCTGCTGATCGTCAATCAAGTCAGAGGAATATATAAAGTCCGAAATGCAGACCTCATCCCTTATCACCAAGCAACGATCAAAATAGCTATATCTTTTAAAGGGTTCTTCCTAGAGCATGTGCCTCGATCTCAGAATCTGGAAGCTGATGCCCTAGCCAGTCTAGCTGCAGATTTAGCTATTCCTATAAGAAGGCAGAATTTGGTGATCCTTCTTAACAGAGATTTATTCTATGTGAAAAAAAACTTTCACATAGAACACAACTACGCTGTAAACACAGATCTTCCAAAGAGAGACTGGAGAAGTCCCTTTATAGATTTTATAGCATACGGAATCTTGTCGGAAGACCCTAAAGAAGCAGTATCCGTCAAAAGATGATCATTACGCTTCTATTTCGATGCATCTTCACAATGTCTATATCGCCGGACTTATGACGGACTATTATTACGATGTCTCTCTGGTGATGAAGCACAGCGGATTATCCGTGAAGCTTACGATGGCATATGCAGAGCACATCAACCCAGTCATAAGCTACAGGATCGTATCAGGAGGATGGGCTATTACTGGCCTACTATGATCACAGATGCAATAAAATATGCAAGATAATGCAAAGCCTGCCAGGTTCATGCAGATTTTATACATCAACCTTCTGAACACTTACATCCTACGGTGGCATCCTGGCCTTTTGAAGCATGGGGTATGGATATCATTGGTCCTATTCACCCATCTTCTTCCAGAGGTCATCGATTCATATTAGCCATCACGGATTATTTCTCCAAATGGGCAGAGGCGATCCCTCTTGTTGAGGTGAAGACATATAACGTAATCAGCTTCATTAAGCATCACGTTATTTATCGCTTTGGGATTCCTCGAAGGATAATTCATGACAATGAGCCTCAATTCATCAGCCAAGCGTTCCACCGATTTTGCGATAAAAATCGGATACAAAATGTGGCCTCTACGGCATACAATTCTGCTGCTAATGGTTTGGCGGAAGCTTTCAACAAAACCATTATCAAACTCTTGAAAAAGTTCGTTTCTTCGAACAAAAGAGATTGGAATGAGAAGCTAGGGGAATGTCTCTGGGCATACCGCACAACGGTACGAACACCGACGGGTTGTACCCCATTCTCACTGGTTTACGGAAGTAAAGCAGTTCTCCCTATCGAAATTCAAATTCTGTTACTCAGGATAGCAGTGGCTAATGAGTTAACTCAGGAAAAGAATGATCTATTAAGGCTTCAAGAACTAGAAGGATTAGATAAAAAATGCCTTCAAGCCCAACAGCGCATCGCGTTCTACCAGGCACGCATTTCCAGAGCTTTTAATCAAAAAGTAAAGGAAAGAGTGTTCAAAGTTGGCGAGCTAGTTCTAGCCGTAAGAAGGCCAATGATTATTACTCACAAGAGTAAGGGTAAATTCTAACCCAAATGGGAAGGCCCTTATATGATTGAGACGACGTTCTCAAACGGCGCTTACAGATTAGCCAAGCCTAATGGAGACTTGTTAATGGCTCCTATCAACGACAAATTCCTGAAGAGGTACTATGCTTAATCTCCTTTGCTAAACGGAGTATGGTGAAGATCTCATTCTGACAATACTACTTCCAAAATAAAACTAGTTGGATCATATTCTATCATGTCCATATAACCTCTGAATAGATATGTTTAACTAATTTGAAACTTCAAGACCTATCACGTCCATATTACCTCTGATAGTGTTTTGTGTACAAATTTTAGTTGGAGCATATTCTATCATGTCCATATAACCTCTGAATAGATATGTCCAGCTGAAGATTACCGAAAGTATACCACGTCCATATTACCTCTGATATCACTTTCACCCTAGCCTGTCATTTATATTCCAAAATGATGGGTCCACAAAGTCAGATAAAGCCTCTTTATTATCTCCAGAAAGAGCAAATTACATAGGAAAGCAAAAAGTACATCATTTGGGGGGAGCAGTTAAGTCGCGAATCTGCCACTCCAGAGTAACCATTCTCTCATCCCTGGAGTTCAAGACGTCGGCGCGAGCCCGCTCCAACCTTGACGCCTTATTGTTCAAAGCAGATAGCTCGGATCGAGCTTGTACAAAACCTGCGTGGATGACACCCACATGTGTCAGGTTCTGTTGAGCAGTCTCCATTCGATCCTTCAGCACATCTTGAGCTGCCGACAAAGAGAGAGCCTTCTCCTCTGCTTGAGCGAGTTTGTCTTTCAATTTACGGACTCTCGCTGTCTCTTCCTCATATTCGGCTTCGTACTGAGTCAGTTAGGGAATGACATACTCCAATTTGGCATGCTCATGATCCATCTCCTGCTGCTATTCCTGGATGGATTTGTTCAGAGATTCCATTTGCCCAGCAAGCTCTGCAGTTAAGGAGTCATACCTAGCTTGAACGAGACCGCCAATGCTGCCTCAAGATAGCTGCAAATAATCGTTAATGGGTTGTTCCAAACCATTAACTATCTGCTCCAGTGTATCAGCTCTCCCAGCGTCGTTGAAATCTCTGATCGGCACTATCGCAAATTGGGAGGACCTCCTCAGAGCCTCGAAGCCTAGATTCTTCTCCAGCACCATTGATATCAGCATTTTCAAAGTGGTGTAGAAAATACTAGTATACTGCTCAATCAGCATGGCTAGATCCAAATGGACGCTGGGAGTGGCTACAATATCGACGAATCCCCCTCCAGGAATGACTGCAGACGATATTGCCACAGTCGTCGCCTCAACAGATGGTGCGACAAAAGAAGAAGCGCCAACAACGGACGAAGTGGCCGGCGTACTCAAAGGAGGCATTGTCGTAATGACAGGATCATCCTCCTCTCGAGATATCGGAACCATTTCGGACGAGCCGGCACCCAAAAACGTTTCCTCTTCAAAGTCAGGCACCTCCGTGTCATAGACAGAAGCGGAAACAAAGCCGAAAGTTGCGTCGACGCTGTCCTCCCCGTAGATGTCTTCCCCTGAAAAGAAGACAAGAGAAAGTTAATATCAACCTGATGTTAATTTTTCTAAAAAGAGGCATAAAGACAACATTTACCCATGGTCGATGGTGTATATGTCGCGTCTGCAGCCAGTACAGCTAAATTATTTCTTAATGATGCTAAGCGAGCTGTCATACCTGGAGAGGAGGGTGCACCAAATGACGACTGAGGGTAGTCATCCAAGTCTTCACCCAGATCCAATCGAGGCTCATTAGATGGAATCTCGCTGGGTATACTTACAGAGGCGGCAGGGGTTTCTCCCATTGCTGGTCTGGATAAAGATATCTTTATTTGGCTCGGCCTCGAAGGCGATCTCGTACCACTACCCGAAGCGGTAGTAGCGACAGCAGCCTCGAGCAAAGATTCTCCGGCACTGTCAGCCGAAACTGTGGAGGTTCCTTCTCTAAAATGCGAGGAACCTCTAATCAAAGGATCATCCCCAACAGGGGAAACAACAGGCTCACTTCTAGGAGCCTCATGACTGGAAGCCCTGTCAGGACCACTAACAATCTTCTTCTTCTTGCGAGGGAAAGTCTCCATCAAAACAGGAGCCCTTCGCTTACCAGAGATAACCAGAGGCCCTGCAGGTGGAGGTATTTTGCCTCTCGGTACTGCCAACAAAGGCTCATCTGGATTGACAGAATCTTTACCCTCGTCAGAGAAAACTGATGGGACTTCGTCTCTTCCCGCTGACTTAGAGGAGGGCATCCTAAAACTTCCACGCATATCAAAATCGTGATGGAAGGTATTGGTTGCCACATAAAATTGGGCATACGAATGGAGGATGCGCAACTCCATGGAGAGTGAAGTCGCGGGCACAGTAAAAGTTGCTCCAGTGTAACCCTTTATGAAGTATCGCCATCCTCTCGCTCCATCAATGAGTCCACCCCTGGACTTGAAGCTGGTGACGGCATTGTCCACGTGCAATTGGTCATACCCAAACTGCCTGGCGAATCGACTAGGCAGGTAGATCTCCAAGAAGCATTAGTTTTCACTTCTGTACAGTAAATGGGAAGGTCTAATACAGACCAACCAATTAAAAGCTTCAGGAGAAAGAATGGTCTTCCCTTCACCTGAGTCCTGAAGCCTGCTCCCCTATTGATTGAGATATACAGAGGGGACGGTGTAGAAGAGCTTCCAGCTGTGAGCAAAATTTAGTGCCCGCCGACAGTCTAAAACTGTGGTCACGTTCCAGGTGGAATTCTTGTAATTCAACAAAAAATTACTCCCCGAACTACTGCTAGGGCCGGGAGACATCACCCTGGGGTTATGGAGAATTAACCATCCCATCAAATACAGGAACGGTAATTCTACCCTGGGAAAGCTGTTACGCCATGTTTCATCGGCAAGCAGCCCATCAGTAATGGCCCTCAGGCCAGCTTGTATGCGGCATACCATGGCAGGGAGCAAGTCCAGTCTTGTCCCGAACACCAGACGCACTGCAGGCCATAAGGTATTACGGTGAATGCGATCCGAAGATACAATGCCTGGTACTACCAATCGGCGCAGCCATACAGAGAGGAAGCCAGCAAGTTGAGCTTCTCGTGACAGAGGCCTGCGGCAATGTCTCAAATAACTGTAGGCTTTAGTTCCCGCAGGATATTTTCCTATCCCTTCGTCGAGAATTTGATCTGAAGCCCCAGCGTCTTCAATAAGGTCATCGACTACTTGAGCACTAAGCACGCTCAGAAAGCTCAAAGGCCTATCCCTGCTATCCACGACTTTGTCTGGCTTAGCAGTCCTGGCCTGATGGAAGAAGAGGTAGGACGCCCATTTGTTGGTATGAGCCAAATCAGAGGGCTCATTATAGAAGGCGGTGCACGCTAAATAGTGACACATCAGCTTCTGGTACACTGCCACTACCCGAGGGTCTGTATCCCCCAGCTCCTAGTTTGTGGGAACATACTCTTCATAAGGAGTATCCCCCATTGGCAGTCTGGAAATCTCTGCCATTTCGTGGAGGGCCAATACCAACTCCCCCAGTGGAGTGGCGAAAGTCCCAGTGAGCGAGATATATCGCTCCATCAAGGCCAAAAATAGGTTGGAGTTGAGAGGTAACCCAATACTGGTAGCACTCACAGCCGCGTACAGACCAATGCTCTCCAGCTCAGTCTGGAAATGCTTCAGGGCCCAGTCAGCTAAATGAGCCCATCAAAGATTTGTAGGGGTAACCCACCCATTGGTCCAAGGATTAACCTTGGGGTATACTCCTCCATGCCCCATGAAGTCATTGCAGAAAGTTGACAATTGGATTGGTTGGAGCAGTGAAGTGTCTTCACTCGGGACACTGCCCGGATACAATCTCCTGAACGGCATGACCGGGCCGGAAGGGCGGCTTACAAATAACTTTTGGTCGGACCCTTTTTGATAAAAAATCTTCCCCGGACCGAATCCCAACAAATCCCCAAAAATCTGCCAAGAAATCAGCCTCGAGGAACGAGTCAAACTTGACCGTTTCATGCTTCATTCAAAGTGTTTCAAATTACGAGAAATTTGAAAACTTTGAAGGGGATCTTGTAGAAGCATAAAAAATACGCTGTAGAGTTATACGCAATATTTCAGTGCTGGGCGGCATAAAACATGATTTCAGAGCCATCGGCGTACAAACAGAGCTTTATCGCTAGTACAGCGTAAAATATAAGCTCCAAGACAATCCGCGTAATGCAGTATTTCCAGGCTGCTTCAGCGTAAAAAGGGTGTTATACCGCCTTTATGGCGTAAAACTCATCCGCTTTTAATGCAGCATGGAAGTGTACGAGGAACGCTTCGTATTCCTCGAATAAACCTGTCAGATCATCCAGTGAACCTGACTCCTGACAACGAGTACTGCACAGCTATTCAGACGACGGCTGTAATGATGGTGCGGCACAGAGACCAAAACCGTCGTTTAGTGACGTTTCTCTGATACAAAAGTGCTTTTACGCATACAAGGGAATACGCTGCCTAGTTTTACACAGGCAGATATGAGCTTTTATGCTCAGCAGAAGATAAAACGAACTGCCACGTCAAAAGCTGCTCTTCATACAGAGCTCGAGGCATGTCTCTGCATTTAATGCTCGGAATGGTGACAGATCTTCGCACAGAGCTCGAGGCACGTCTCTGCATTTAATGCTCAGAATTGTGGCATATCTCTGCATTGAATGCACGAGATTTGGTTATATTTTCAAAGAATGGGCGAGCCATAATTACGGCTAATACGTCCACATCATCACCTCTGCATATTACGCCATCAGGCTATTTTCAGCTATAGGAGCATGCTATACGCTATCTCCTTAAAATATGCCTTCGGGCTATTTTCAGCTATAAGGAGCACGCGTACGCTATCTCCTTAAAATACGCCAACTCAGGCTATATTTGTATTTGTGCATGATAAGGCTATTTTGTCCAGAATACGCTCAAGGCCTTAGTCAAAGAAGGAGGATCAGCTATCTTTTACGCTAGCTACCTATCTACGCAGCATCAGGCCTCTACGCCTACAAGGCTTCTACGCCTATTTGGCTTCTACGCCTATTCGGCTTCTACGCCAACCTGACAACTATTTGGCTTCTACGCCATGGTGACAGTTATTGGCTTCTACGCCAACCTTTTCTACGCAAGGGGCAGTTACCTACGTGGCTCGCATGCCGTGATCTTCGTAGCAGTTATACGCATTATCTCATAATGGGACACATGTCACACGCTTATTCAGAAGATCATCTATACGTGGGTGGCAGTTATTATAACCGCCGCGTAGAAAGTGCCATACTCTCCACTATCCGGCTTCTACGCTGATTGGACGGTTACTGTCACTAAAACCCTATAAATAGAGACCTCTATTGACAGAGGTCCAGGGTGGAAGAATCAAGGTCGAACAAGGGTCGAAAAAAGTTAAAAAAAATTGAAGAACAGAGAGAGAGGAGCTCAGACAGAGAGTAGCGATCGACGATTTTAACATCGAACATCCACTCCCTCTTGCAATCTTTGAAGCATCTCCTTCTTCTACAGCACTTCTTCATCATCGTGTGGTCCAAGGGACAAAGTGATCGACTGTAGATCAGACTCCTATAGCAATATTTATCCAGATTAAAATTTATACTTAACATCCTCGTATAGGATTAATAGTACTTCTTGTTTGTAAACCTAAGAAAGAGTTTTGTATAAACCTAGTTTTATTTCTTTGTTTATTATCAAACACTCACCAATGGAAAAAGTGATACATAGACCCTGATGAGGATCATCAGGCAGCTACTAGCATCTCAAGAGTGACAGGGTGACGCTCTCACCCAGTCTGTGCATGAGGCCTTAGAGAGAGGCGGACATCGTGCCCCCAACTCAGCAAGCAACTTCAAGCACCTCCAACCCTCGTATTTGTATGGTACCGAAGATGAGATTGCATCAGATGCGTGGCTTTAGGACACTGAAGCTATCCTGGAGGCAGCCATAGTGCATGACAGAGAGCAAGTATCAGTAGTTCGACTGCGGTTGATAGATTTTGCCCGAGACTGGTGGGTAGCACTTTATGAGGTACTTTGATGCGAGAGGTTCCAAACGAGGTACTTTAACACGGTGTCTCGATATGATCTTTAGCAAAGGTTTAACAACTTGAAGCAGATGGGTAGGACTATCGATGACTATGCAACAGAGTTCTGCAGACTAAGTCGGTTTGTTCCCACCTTGGTGACGACCGAATTGGATAGAGCTAGGAGGTTCCAATAGGGACTTCACCTAGAGATTATATTGACAGTAGAACAGACCCGAGAACTCTATCACATACTCTCCGAAGCTAACCCAATGTGCGCACAAGCCCGAAACTAAGAACCCAAGTCGAAATGGCCGTTCGGTCATTTCAACGAACACGTGGTGTGCGGTTCGCGAAACCTCCTGAAACGCACACCAAACCTACTTAGAATCGGCCCAAAATTTACCCACGAGTTCTAATCGATGTCTAGATCCTAGAAAAAAATGCTAACTCATCGATTCTAGGTCCGTGGCAAAAACGTGCATGCACATAGAACCGACGACGACGAAAACCCCCAAAACGCCCAAAACGCCCATTTCTCTACGACACGACTTCACGTGTCCGAACGGAGACACATACTAACCCTCAAGACACCCGACAAAGTCTACCTAGGTCTGTCTAACCTAGGACATCACCCAAAATTGGGCCAATCTCGGATTTTATCCGAAATTGACACAAAACCTAATGTCAAAGTCTCCAAACACAACCAAACTTGTTCCAACTTTCTCCCATGGGTAGCCTTAGGGTCTAGGAAGGTTCTAAACCACTAATTATACTATATTAGAGCAATTAGTAAGAGGAAAGTTAGGGTTTACCTCTTAGGAGTTGGAATCCCAAGGCCAAAGTCTCCAAAACTCTTGAAATCACCACCCTCAAGCCTCCAAGCCTCCAAATCAAGCCTCCACACTAAGTCTAGGCTCTAAACACCTAGATTAAGAAAAAGTGTAGGGTTAGGGTTCACATCCATGGAAGAAATAGAAGAAGGAAGAGAAGAATGACTTACTTGGAGCTTGAAATAGGAAGTGGGAAGAAGAAAAGAAGAAGAAAGAGTGGAGAAGAAGAAGAAGAAGAAGAAGAAGAAGAAGAAGTGAAGAAATGAAGAGGGGGCTGTGATCGGGTCTGGAAGGAGGGCTAGAGGCCGGCCAAGCATGTATAAAGTAGGTTACATAATGCCAAAAGACCAAAATGCCCTCTCCTTTAGTCATGCTAATTGGAATTTGGGTTTGGGGTTCCAAAAGCACTCAAACTAACTCCTAATCACTCCAACTAACTAAAATAAAATATAATAATAATTCTAAACCTAAAAATAAGCCTCACAAGGGTGTTGGTTGGGTCGGACATGGGTCCACTAGGGTCTGACATGGGTCTAGACTAGCCAAAACCCTAAAATAATCAATAGAAAAATAATACAACCATCAATTAAATATAAATATAATTAATTATAAATAATACACAATTTACCAAATAAAAATAAAAAAAACCTATTTTCTAGAATCGGGTAGTGACACGGACATATACTCCGTGCTCCACCAGGAGGCCTAGATATGGATTTGCTCCAGTAGGAGCAACTAGTGGAGCGACCAGTGTACTAGTAGTCGCAGTAGTTGCAGGAGTAACGGCAGGTCTAGAAGCTGAGGGAAGCCCGGGAGATAGAGAAGCTCCCCCTACCGATGAACGAGTATATGGTGGGGATAAACCATCCTCGGCATCTATAAACTCGTCCTTTGATGGTCGTGTGCGACCTGCATCTGGAGTAGCTTGAGGATGCTAGGAAGAAGATCCTCTATGAACCTGTTGTCGTGCTCGTCCCGCCATAGGTAAATATGACTGTAAATAATGAATGGTGTTATGTAACAAATAAAAATAGTGACATCAAGACATTATGAAGTAATGGATGGTGTGTTAAAATAAATAAATACTAGTGTGATGATGAAATAAATAATAACCGTGTCATTAAATAAATAAATAATCTAATCTAATGCATATATGTGTACGCACTAATCTTCTTTATGTTCCGAATCGTCATTGTCTTCCGAATCATTTTCTGAATCATCTTCATCTTCATCTTCATCTTCATCTTCTACTTCTTCATTTTCATTTTTACTTTCACTTTCACCTTCATCTTCTAATTCTTATTACTCGTTTGATACCTCCATATCAGAGTCCTCCTTTATATAAGGTAAATCTTCTATGTCAATCTTTTTATTAACTCTATCATCCTCTACGGTAACATCAACCTCCAAACCATCAACACCGGCCAAACTCATATATGTATGTAGGTTGGGGCATGACCACCTCATCCTCCTGGTTTGTTAGATCCTAAATATTATATGTGTTTCTAGCTTTAGTTTTGCATACAACCCACCAATCCTTATTATTGCATCGTCGACTAGGATAGCTCGTATAATACACTTGAACCGTTTGACTAGCCAATACAAATGGTTCAAAATCTACATATCTTTTTCATAATTTATATCAACAAACCCAAACTGGTTGTCAAGTTTTCATCATTGCTTGGGTGTTATGCCAAACCAATCATATTTAAACAGCATAATTTTTGTCTCATAAGAGTATTCCAGCTCTACGACATCTCTTAGTACACCGTAATAGTCGAATTTGGGATCCTCATCATAGACTGAACCCCTCACACATACTTCAGAGTTTTTTGTATAATTAGGCTCCTCGTTGACAAATGATTGATTAATAGACTTATCATTGGTTCTAAATTTGAAACCTTTGTTGGTGATCCATCCCAACACTTTGCCCTCTTGCTTGGTCTGATAGCTAATGTTCGAAGTCAATCGTTCTGTAACTCTGTACAAAGACAAAAAATCTGAAACATCACGTATCATATAGACATTAGACAAAGATTGGTCGGAATGCTAAATTTAGAATACTTAATGTTTAGGATCCGTACATAATTATGGAACCATGATGAATTTTTTTTATCAACCTCTCTAGCAAGATCATCATCATTAATATTAGGTCTCTCCATTTTTACCTCATATCTAAAAGTACTATGATAATAAGGAGAATAATTAGAGCACTTTTTCCAAGCATATACAGAATTACAATATCTAACAAAGATGTGTCGCTTACTTCTCAATATCTAGCATATCCCCAAGACTACTATTTAACAATATATACCGATGAGCGGCTTAAAACTCATCGTTTCCAACCACCGTACTTTAGTAGCACTTGTAGGCTTGCCTCCCATATTGAAGATAGTATGGATTACACTATTCGGTGCATCAACCCCACTGTCATCATTCCTTGGGGCTCTATTATGATTTGTTCTGACATGAGTATCAAAGTAGATTAAGCATAAGTTTAAAACCTCCTCAATGATATATGCTTCGTATATCGAAGCTTCTATATGAGCCTTATTGCCCACTTTCTTCTTTAGGCGATGTAGATACCTATAGATAATATATTCAATATTAGAATTATTTGAGTAAGGAAATTAATAGTACAAACTAATCAATTTATACATCTCAAATGGATACATCTATTGATAATGGACGGGAACATTGACACGTGCTTCGTATGCAAGATGAATTGACAAATGCTCCATACAAACTAATCAATTTAAAAAACTAGGGGGTAATACCCTTTCTAACTTGTACAATGTCAATACAATCTTCTCCTCAAGTTCTATTAAATGTTGCACCGTCAACTTGCTTGAACACAAATCTCTAAAGAATATAGATAATTCGGCAAGCGGATTCCATACTTGATCAGGCAATATTTTTTTTCAGAGCAATAAGTAGTAACCTCTTAATAAATACATGGCAATCATGACTCTTCATCCCTGTCAGCTTACGTTCATTGAGATCGACACATCTTGCCAGATTTTACACGTACCTGTTAGGAAATCTCAACTTTGAAATCCAGTTCCATATTATCAATTTCTTCTCCTTACTCAATGTAAATGGCACTGGAGGCTTGACCTAATTACCGTTTGCACTTTATTTTAGGAGAAAATCTGAATGCCTGAAAATAATTTCTAAGTCATCTATTGCTTTGAAATTATCTTTTATCTTTTCCTTGATATCCATCACCGTATTGAAGATGTTGTCGAATACATTCTTTTCGATATGCATGACATCAAAATTGTGTTTTATAGGATTGTCCTTCCAGTAAGGTAAGTCCCCAAAGATACTCTACTTCGTCTAATTATGTCTATGTCCAAACCCTTCAATGTAAAGGGCCGATATCAGATCTTCCATCACAGTCGGCAATCCATCCACCTCTTTCCAAACTTCGTCGTCTGTCAGTCTCAACGGGGGCAAAAATAGTTCCTGATTAACTGTTCTAAAGCCATCTTTGTTCCTTCTCCACGGATGCGATACAGGAAGGAACTGACGACGATAATAAAAAAAGCAAGCTTTTCTGTCACTTTGGAGACAATGCCTTACTCTTTTCCATACATATCGAAAAAGACAAAGTACCATGAGTACTCCACCCTAATAACATTCTATATGCTGGAAAATTATTGATGGTCCACATGAGTGACACTCTCATCTGAAAGTTTTGCTCCTTCAATATATCGTATATCTAAATACCAAACTGCCATAATTGTTTCAACTCATCCACCAACGGCTCCAAGTAGATATCGATATTCTTCTTTGGATTTTTTGGACCGGGTATGATAAGTGTCAATAACATGTAAGAAGTCTTCGTGCACATCCACGGTGGTAGATTATAAGGAGTCAAAATTATCGGCCAATAAGAGTACTAAGATCCTGTCCAAAAGGAGTAAATTCGTCAGAATATAGACCCAACCAGATATTCCTGGGCTCCGCAGCAAATTCAGGATGGTACCGATCAAAATGCTTCCATGCCTCTCCATCCGAAGAATGAGATAATTCTCCATCATCCATCTTTCGTCCATGTCATGTGTTATATTATATTTGTGGATATATACATCCTCTGCAGTCTATTTGTAATCGATAAAAACTATAAATACTTGTTGGGACGCGACCTTGCTTGGGTAGTTAACTTTTTTTTGACCTGAATTGGCTTGTACCAGTCCGCGTGACAGAAAATATATCTATCTTTATCATTATTCTTCTTATAGTACAATATATAACCGTTTCGACAATAATCTATCTTTTCGTAGCCTAATCCACTTTTTTGTATCATCTTCGACTTGTAGAAGTTTTCAGGCAACTTCTTTGATCCTTTTGGCAATAACTCTCTAACAAACTGAATTATCAGTCGTAGCATTCCTGCGGCAAGTTAAAATCAGACTTGAGAATCAATAACCGCATCACCACCGACAAGACACAATGAGAATCATAATATGGGTATAACAAAGTATCGACATTCTTGAACATATCATATAATTCCTTCGCATCGGGATTCAGATCCTCCAGATAAAAACTTGGATCGGCCACATCAAATACCAACTCACGTGCCAAGATTCGCAGTCGATATTCAAATTATCTTCGAGAGTAGAATCTTCTACCTCCATATTGAAGGAGGAATGATATTGAGGGGTCCAAGGATTTCCTTGAGCCGTTCACTCCTTGTAGTTCGGTACGAAACCCTTCTTGTAGAGATGCTCCCTTACGAGATCTACCTCTCTGAATGGTATATTATGACATTTGACATAGGGGCACTTGATGAGCCTACCATCCATGAAGTAAGGTTGGGTATTGGCGTATTTGAGAGATTCCTCAACGCCCGTACTAAAATTATCTGTCAAACCAATCCTACTCTCATGTCGCCGATTGTACATCCACTATTGGTCAACTAAGTATCGACTTATTGCTTCTTCATGTACCATATATAGTCAAACAATATGGATTAGATACAAGATGAGTTAGGATATTTTCTAAAGGAAGACTTAGGATACTTGTTTTACACGTATCCAAAACCATACTTCCTCGACACTCATCCGAATATGGCCGATACATACCTATATATATTAATACCTATATATAATCGGCAAGGGTGACTACTATTTCATTCAAGATTAATACCTATATATAATCGGCATGGGTGACTACTATTTCATTCAAGCTCACATGTAAACTAATCGGAAAGGGTGACTACTATTTGATTCAATTTCAAAACCTATATATAGTAAATAAATTATAGTACACACACACACACACACACACACACACACACACACACACACACACACACACATATATATATATATATATATATATATATATATATATATATATATATATAAAACTAAATAAACGGTTTGATTCAGTTTGGTTCAGTTTTCGGTCCAAATTAAACCAAAAAATTCTCATCCCTAATACCTACATTCTTTCTGAATAAATTTCTCTTATACCTATTCACAAATCCTACATTCTAAATATTTTTTATTTTAATCTTTTTTTCAAAATCAACCCGTAACTAGTGTCCATATGGCAACTCCGTAGCTTACCAAATGAACCAAAGCAAACATGTGAGTAGTGTTTATATACATATGTGTCTTCTTGTATCTTGTGTTATGTGTCTTTCCACAAAATTTGAATATATTAGACAATGTATCATGTGTCCTGTGTAGTCTTTTCCCAAATAGATAGATATATGGAGGGTTAGATTAGGGTTTACCTTTGGAGGGGATGAGGGGATCTGACGGAGCACGGAGGCGGACGTTTGAGGTCGGTGGAGGTGCTCGGTGTCAACCTCACTTTTCTAAATAAGGGTAGTTTGTAATTTGGCCTAGTTATTTAATTTTAGGAATATAATATTACTATTAGTGTGCAATAAATATTTATTTGATGTTTGTAGTAGTTATTTATTTATTAGAGTGTTATGTATTTATTTAGAACTTGTAGTATTTATTTCTAATAGTGGGCCATCCTATTATTTAGACTTGACAATTGTAAGCCCAATTAGACTTGTCATGACAACTAGTGAGCCCAACTTGACCCAAGCCCATTAGCCCTTCTCACTTATTAATTAGGGATAATTAGGCTAATTAGAATTAATTAGAGACTTTCCAATATTGTCCAACTTTAATCATATTCATAATTGGATAGAGAGGGGTGTCTTGGACATTGGACATTACTTGGAGAAAGGGAGAGGGGTCGGCCATCTAAGAGAGGACTCTCCTGTCTCTTTCCTCACATTTGCATTCATTTTAGATCTAAAATATTAGATCCCCAATTCTCCATATTTTTCTCCATTAATTTTTCTCTCAATTTTTTCACATTCCCTCCATTTTTATTCCTCAAGAAGATTTGGAGCTTAGAGAAGCAAGAAGCACATGGAGGAGGATCATTGGTGAAGAGATCGTGTCCGAATCGAATCCACTTGAGTTTTTATTGGAAATTCATCTCACAATTGGTAATTCTGAATTCCTCTTCATTGTATTTTCTAAATCATGTATTTGACCACTAGAAACTACCCTATGGCATAGGACTACCTATAGGAACAAGTTTTAGTCTATTTGGTAGTGAATTGTGTCATCTACATAGGTTTTTGTATATAATTTGGGAGAATTATGAGGTGGATACATCAAGTGTGGGTCATGACACCAATTTAGTCAAATAAGACTTAGAATATGATGGAATACTAGTTACGTATCCATAATTGGACACGAGTATGCCGTATCGCGATAACGGTACGATATCATGTGATACGGAGCTCCATTTTGTGTGTTTTGTGCAATTACTCTTAAATTCTCTTTGTAGTATATTTTATTAATTATATTATTATGTAATTAATAGGTGGAAATGGTTATTAATGGAGAATTTGGGTTTTGGTTTTTCACTTGGACACGTATCATGAATATCACAAGTGCACGCTCTAAGTGTTTGATTAAATGACTAATGTATTATACAGATATGTGGAAATGTTAGTAAGTGTTTATATATATATATATATATATATATATGTATGTATGTATGTATGTGTGTGTGTGTGTGTGTGTGTGTGTGTGTGTGTGTATAACTATAATCATAAGTATTTGTGATGTACTATAGCAGAGGTGTGTAGTGTAACTGTGTCTAGAAATGAGGAGTACTGTGACTGTTTAGTATTGGTATGATGGTGATAGTATTGTGTGTTGACTTGTATCAGTCAATTGGAATGAGAGAGTGTTACTACAGGCATCATACGTGAAGTTTAGGACATTCATTCCTCGTATCAGGTCATGGATATGTGCTCCATTGCTTGAGCTCTTTTGATGCCGTGTGGTAGCAGTGTCTGGAGCCAATGCTCGGGTTGTTATGTTCTCTGTCAGTTGAAGGGGATGAGTTCAGATGGTTGGCTACGTTATGGGGGTATTTGTTATACACAGCAAGTGAGAAAAGGATTCGACATGTGCTGTGCACATCAGTGCACAGCAAGGAGTTAGGCTTGTATCAGTCACTGATACCTAGAGTTTGCAGCCACAACATCAGTTGCTATGGATTGATGGCAGGTACCAGTACCAAGTTAGGGGAGGGGCTCTGTCTCAGACATTAGGGGGAAACTGGTAGGGGTATTGTTACCAGTTCACAAATGTGAACTGGAATAATGTAGCAGCAGTAGTGGTGAAACACCACCACTACCAACAGTATTTAAAGAACTGAAATGTGTCAACGTACCCATTAGAGGTATCAATTAGCATTAGTTATTAATACCAGTTAGATGTCAGTTTTTGTATCAGTATAGATAGGTGGTATTAAGAAGGATGTTGGATTCAGAGCAGTGGCAGTAGCAAGTACGTGAGTACTTGCATAGACTCTCAGTAAACAGGGAAGAACCAAATAAAGGTCTGCTGTAGACCACTTAAGATATAGTAGTTTCAGTAGCTGAAACCAAGTAAGAATGGAGCAACAACAGGTAAGCTTGGGAATGTTAGATACCAGTTAGGAGAGATGGGTTAGTGTGTAGTATAGAGCAGTAGGTGTTATTGGTTATGTCAATTTTGAGTGTAGTAAGCTTTGAGTCAAGTTGTTAGTATAGCAGTAATTAATGCATCAGTATCAGATATCACTGATGCATTAGAGTACCAGCTAAGAGTTAGACTTGAAGCATATCAAGATGTGAGGGAATTTGATTCCACAAGCAATGAAATATAGGAGATGATATGTGTTCAGTATAGTATAGTGAGGGTTCAGTTATTAGGCATAAGGGTTGGCCTTTGGGTTCACTGATACACTTATGAATCAGTGTTAGGAGTGTATCTAGTATAAATTTAGATGTGCGAGTGATCTGGTAAGCTAGTGGGAGTTAAGAGTATTAGTTGTGTGATTTATTTGGTGCATCACAGGTCAAGGGGAGGCTCGAGTTGGCTTCAGTTGTATTGAGAACTATTTTGGGGTAGGCTTTAATAATACAAATTAGTGTAAAGACCAACTACCACTAAGGTATCGGTATGGGCACAACTGAAGGAGTTGGGGCAGATAGGTTTTCATTTCATATGTTAGGAAAGTTGCAGATACATGTAAAGGTTAGTATCAGTTAGTTTATAACTAAGTTAGTAATTAGTTAACAGTTAGTAATTAGCTTGTATTAGTTAATAAATTATCTTATGGTATATAGTTAGTTAGATATTAGTTAGCTAATTACTCATTAGTAGTATATGTATTGTAAGACATTGATAAGTTATTAAGGTATGACTTGGACTTAAGGTAATAACCTTAGTATAGACCTAGAAATTGGTGTTGACATAGAATTGGCCTATTAGAACATGTTAATGCATTTTTTAGCTCATTATCACTTTATTATACCCATTTTGATATGTCATTCATATCTAGGTGTGTGTGACACCATCTTGGACACCGAGTGATAGCGTTTGTTCTGGAATGAGGCGAATACATCACCAGTGGTTTTCTTATTTGACTGTCTCTATGATTCTTGCTTTTAGTATTGCTTTATTTAATTTCTGACACGATGTTACATGGACTGGTATACGTGGATCCCTATCATGCTATATTCTTCTTCGTGATCACTTTTACTTTGTGATTAGTTGACTAGACCGTGATCGGTATGCATGATATTACAGATCGTGCATAGTGACACCGTGTCAGAATGTGTCATGATTTGGATCTGGATACTAGTCGGGGGTTTGGAAAGTATTAGTGGATATGTGATCATACCTTTCAGACTGTGATATATTTATGTGATAGCCCGTGATAGCTAGTGGACCATGCAACACACATGTGGTCATGCTAGTTCCCTTATGATTATAGACCATGCTAGGCCCAAACCAATCACATATCTTGCTAATGTTTCAGGGCACAAGTTTAGGGTTACTTTTCCTTATCTCAGTTCATTACTTGATGATTTCTTGCTCAGTTGATTTTAGTATATTTTCATTATTTTCATGATATCTATTTACCATACTTAGTTATATTCTAGATATTTCCATTATTTATTGTCGTTACTATTGTTATTTCATAGTGTATGTCAATTAATGGAATTGTTATTGGATTGTATTCGCTCAATCCTGATTTGATATATTTTTCAGATAATTCATTAGAGAACTGGTGTCCTATGCACTATGGACCCCGAAGGAGGCTGAGCCAGTTGAGCCAATAGAGCCACTTGCTGTAGTACCAACAATTGTGGATGCTTAGGCTTTCTATGAGTTGTATTTCACTAGTAAACTTCCATGGCATGTATTTTGATTTTGAGACTAATGTTGAGTTTTGTTTTGGCTCTTGTATTGCTTCTGCTTATATTCCATTATCGTGCCATTATTCCTCTAGTTGATATGTGATTGAGAATTGTACCATTATTATGTCATAGTATTGTGCCTCCATTGGGAGTTGATACGGCATGATGGGTACCATATATATATTGTGTGAGATATTTAAATTGTGTTGTTGACCTAGAACAACGTTCTACGTTGTAGGCTAGACGTGGTTCACCACTCGTACCCTTATTTCGGGTGCGAGTCGTGACACTCAGGGGGATCCGGCTATTGAGTCGAGGAGGAGGAGGGCTCCGGCTTTAGCTGTCACTACTGCTTTTCGGAAGAGGGAGATATTTTTCTCTTTCTATTATTAGTAATATTGTAATATTGGTACTTCAAAAATTATTATATTGAATGGTATATCATAATTATTTATTTATGGTGCATGTTATATATTTATTTATTGTAGTATTTAAATATAGTTAGCATGTTACTTTAAATTTTGGACTTGTGTTAGTGGACCTAACTAGTTTAGAATTGACTCTTGGACCAACATTTATTTTAGTTAGACTTGAGCCCAACCACAAGCCCAATTCATTAGGAGAATAACTTAATTAGTAAAACCATTAGGAGTAGAATCTTCCTCCTTAATCATTTTCTTCATGACAAACCCCAAAGGACATTTTGGACATTTCATATTTCTTGGACATGAAGAAAGGGACCGGCCACTACATAAGGGGGTGGAGACTCTCTCTCTCTTCTCTTTTCTTCATTCCAAATTTAGATTTAGAAATTTCCCTTTCCAAATTTTTTCTTCCCTACACCAATCCCTATCCAAATTTCTTCCCAATTCTTTTCTTATTCATCATTGGAGGCTATTAGAACAAGGAGGAAGAAAGGATCTATAAAGAGAAAGTGGAGATCTACAAGGAGGAGCAAGGATCTACAAGTTGAAGGCTCTTGACACTCAATTTGGAGATTTTATTGAGAATCCATCTCCCAATAGGTATAATTCAATTTTTTTATCTCTAATTAGACTCTAAATATATAATTTAATTATTAGAAACCCTCCCATATACTATGGCTACCCATAGGAATTGGAATTAGGTTCATAGGAGGCCTATGGAAAAAGTTATGTGGTATTTTGTGTCAATTTTAAAAAAATTTCGAGATTGACACATCTTGTTTTTGTCAATAGGTCAATTAGACCAAATTGATATGTGTTTGATTATGTGTGACTAGTGTCGTGTCCAAAATTGGATACGTGTAGGCCGTATCCCGACTTGGCGATAAGAGTTGATTTAGAGATTTTCTTCCGACACGGGGGTTTGAGCATGTCATATTTTAACACGGGCATGTAGTTGAGTAGCTAGCTCTTTGTGTTGTTAATAATTATGATTCTAGATTTGCTCGTGTCCTTCAAAATATATTTGGTGATGTGGTGGAGCCGTATCACAAGCGTATCATAGATTAAGTGTGATACGGGTGCGGTGCACTCCACGTGTTTGACACTTTGCATTCTAATTTAATTTACCCTGGTTATAACTATTAGAGTATTGTAATTATAATTGTTATATGATATAAGTATATATGTATAGTTATATGTATGTTCTATTTTTATTTGTGATATATTGGTGGTCATTGGAGAGTAGGAAGTTCATATGCATCATTGGTGTTGATAGGTGTAAGCATATATATATATATGTGTGTGTGTGTGTGTGTGTGTGTGTGTGTGTGTGTGTGTGTGTGTGTGTGTGTGTATTAGTGAGTGTGTGTATAAGTGTGTATACGTATAGGTGTGTGTATGAGTGAATAAGGAGTGAATAAACAGTGAATAAGCAGTGATAAGCAGCAGGGAATAAGCAGTGAATAAGCAGTAATAAGAAGAAGTCAATAAGCAGTAATAAGCAGCAACAGTAAGCAGCAGCAATAAGCAGCAGTGGTAGCAGTAAGCAGCAGCGGAAGCAGCTGCAGCAACAGTAAGCAGCAGCAGAAGTAGTAAGCAGCAGCATCAGCAATAGTAGAAGCAGTAGCAGTAAGCAACAACAACGATAAGCAGAAACAGTAGCAATAAGCAGCAGTAGTTTGGGTGCTTAGAAATTAAGTTATAGATAAGTTAAGATAAGATAAGCTAGTTAATAACCCAAGTTAGTTTACGTTGATAGTTAATTATGTATATATTGTTAGTGAGTTAAGTATATATATATATATATATATATATATATATATATATATATATATATATATATATATATATATATATATATATATATATATATATATATATATATAAGCACTAGTTAGCATTGGTTAGTATTATTTCTAGATTACCTTGAGTTATACCAAGGTAATGGGAGTTGAGGTATCGTGGGTATGTGTATTGAATATCCGAAGGGGTATGTTAGTATGTTAGTTTAGTATAGTAATGTTATAAGTTTAAGTGTATTCTAGTGTATAGTGAGGTATGTTGGTTAGTTAGCTAATGTTAGATATTGTATTACCTTGTGATACCAAGGTAATGTCAAGGTATTGGTTTATACTCAAGGTATTGAGTTTGTATATCAAGATGGGTGTGTAGGTGGTGTGATACCGCATTTGGTTCAAAGCCAAGGTATCCACTTAGCATTAGTTTAGCTAGAAGTACTATATATTTTTATCTTGTACATATATATTATTTTATTTTTATATCTAATAACTTACGTATCTTATGATACGGTATTTTGTTGGTATCCTTGTATCCTAACATAGCTAGTATAGCCTAGTTACATAGTGTATGGACCCAATATCCTAGAGTTGGACTCATACAACCTAGAAATAGCTAGTTTGACTAAGTTTGACTAGTTTGACCTAGAGTTGACCATGTTTGACTGTTTTGACTTAGAAATGGCTTTATGACCTAGAATTGAACTAGTTTAAATTATTTTTATTCCAAAACCTTGTATTGATGCAATATTCCATATATAGGTCTGTATGACACCAGTTAAGATACAATTTTGTATTATTTGCTCTAGACCACAGGAGAGTATATTCTCTGATAGTTTTTATTATTTGATTACTACTATAATTCAAGTATTTAGAAATATTACTTATGATTCTTTGACACATTGGTACACAGATTTGTATTGTTATTGGATTGTCAGTTATGAGATGTTACCTTGATTATCGAGATGGTATCGAATACTGCTCCTTGTTGGTATTGGATAACATTGGATACATTAGCTAGTAATGTGTCATGATTAGATCCATCGTATCAGTCAGGGCGGAAGAAAATACTAATTAAATATGTGATCAAGAACTATCGGCTAGTAGTGTAATCATTGGCTACTAACTAATCATACACTTCACGTATGATTGAGTTAGCTCCTTAGTGTAATTATTGAATATCCCAAGCCGATCACATATTTAGTTAGTATCTCAAACACATGGTATATTATAGCATCCATATTCAGTTCATAGATTACCTTGTTCTATTTCTGACATTATAGTTCATCTCCTTCATTCTTGTATGCCTTTGATTTATATTTTTGTTGCTAGTTTTGCCTGTTTCTTCATTATTCTTAGATCATCAGTTATATTCTCATCATATATAGCATCTCCTATTTTACTATTTTATAGTTTTTGTCAATTAATTGGAACTGCTATTGGGTTGTACTTCGCTCCATCCTGACTGGATAATATTTTTCAGAGGATCCGGGAGATTGGTGTCCGACGTACTACGGACCTCGACCTATAGATGGTGCAGACATGGATCCACTAGTTCTGGAGTGACTGCCGAGAGATCTAGCCAAAATCACTAGTTATCATAGTTAGTTTTCTTTAGAATTTTTGTACCGGATTTATTTTCGGCATAAATATTAAGACTTGGATGTTATTTCTATTTGTTGATTAGTTATGTTAGGCTTCTTTGATATCTTCTCGTGCTACAGACGTATGATAGAGTATTGTGTTGCATTAAGTATATTACCCTCCTTCTTGGAGTTGAGATATTATTGGCAGATTATACATTATTATGAGATGATTAGATAGTATAGTTGACCTAGACATCGTTCTACCGCCGATGCTGCGGCGTAGGCTGGACGTACCCACGTACTCGTGCCCCTTCACCGGGTGCAGATCGTGACACATTTTTGTGGTGGCCCATGCAGGTCAGGCTTCACAAGTTATGCGAAGTCATGGTAGTGCGACGACTTAGTTGTACCACTACGAGCCTGCGATAGGATATAGGATATAAGATATTAGGATGAGAGGATACTTGATCACAAATTTAAGATTTCTTAAGAGATTCCTGGGACGACCTTTGAGAATCTTATTATAAATTTCAATTCAAGTATTTTTTCATGTTTTCGTCCGCTCTCACTTGTTGTTATTGAATTTAATTTTTGGTGATCGGTTGTTGAATTTAATTTTTGGTGTTCGTTGTTGAGTTTGATTTTATATCGAGATAAATTTTATGGACTAAATTACAGTATTTTCTGATGACATATGTTGATGAGGACAGTAAGAAAGGTGAAACGTCTGCTTTAGTTATGGAGCCTAGAGTTCATCGCAGCCATATTAGCTAGCGTGACAGAAATGTAGGAACTTGACTTCGGATGTACATATCTTAGTTATAAAATTTAGAGTTTCTCGCAGCCATACCGGTTGGTATGGTGAGGATTCCAGATGACATGATTATAGGGTTTGCATACCTTAGTTATGGAATCTATCGTTTATCGCAGCTATGCTTACTGGCGTGACGAGGATTCTGAGTGTCATGATTTCGGACATATGTGTATGATTATCAGGTTGTATCTTAAATTAGTTTTTAAAGTATCATCTTAATACTTATCCACTCCTGTTATTTTAGGATTTTGTCCGATCATTCTTTAGCTTAGAAATAGAGCCTTGATGTGAGTAGATAAGAGCATACCAGTATATGAATAGTGATGGGTATATCACCTGATATTGAGGCTAGTGATGTGTTGGAAGCAATAGGTGGAAGAAGTGTCTAGAAATTTTGTACAGAATGCACAGTGGGTGATGAGTGTCAGTGTAGAAGTTTTTGAGTATCAGAAAGTGGGAGCCTGAGTATTAGAAATTTCAATAGTGTGTCATGGGTTGAAAAATATCAAGATTTGTAATGGAAGATATGTAGTGTATTACTGATTAGTGTATCAGTCTGTAAAAGGTTTAAGGGGAGATACATATACATCAATAGAGATATGGAACCATGTGCCTGCCTTTGAGAGTGAAGTAAAACATGTATATTATAGAAGTTAATAACTAGTGCATTGGATGCAAGTGATTATGAGCTCTAGTGAGTGTGATGAAGTGATCTAATGATAAAGTTAGTGTCCAAAATAGTAGTTGTGTTGTGGTGAACTGTTGTAAGTATTAAGAAGCTAGTGTGTCACGCCCCAGTCCCAAAAATACGTAGGACTAGGACACGTAAGCATGCCAGCCGCATGGATATGGCAACTCCAATATATGGAAACCAAATCCACACGTACGCTGTAATATGAATATCAATCCACAAGTGGTATAAACATATGTCACAAGTCACAGGGTATAATCTAGATCTCATCCACCAAAATTATATAGAAATAAACAGTATCTATGAAACTAGATCTCAATAAGAAGTATCTAAGGATGATAGTTGGATGGAAACAAATCCACTACCAACTCGAATGGGAAAAGTAAATACAATATAAGTACAAGACAATCAATCAATATATAAGTATACCAGCTATCGATCACGGCTCGAAGAGAAGACGTCCACAAAGCATCTACAACCATCTAAATCTGCGCTCCTGCAAATACTCAAGAACAGATACACCTGGCAGCGGATCAGGTCCTCAGAGGGACATAACAAGATACTTAAACACATGCCAATAAAGTACTAAAAATAAACATCCATTGGGGTCGCCTAACCATCTATGTGAATGCAGTTTGAGAACAACTTTCTAACAAGTGGGCTATCTGGCCATAAATAGGATTGGCATGGTTCTCTTGGAGATCCAGGGGCCTACAAAGGCACGTCGTCTTTTGAACGACGGAGGCTCGCCAAGTAGTATAGGTGTCATCATGACCGCGCATCTCCGACGGAGCGTTGAATTACGCGGGTATCGGGTCTTTAAGTACTGTACACAATAAGTCAGTCAACTAACACGATCTCGCCAGTACGTCGGTGTACTCAAGGCAGACACCAACATTGTTTTTAGGGTCAACAGGTCAAGGACAAATACGGGGCAGTCCACGGTGTCCTAGGTCATATAATCTGAATACACCTACTCCTAATTATTTATTAATATATAATTAATTACAATATACACATATACCATATATATCCATTAATTATACATATTCTAAGTTGAATAGTATGTACATACTAAAAATATATAATTATATCAAACTAATTAATATACGCGTACGAGTACAAGTTCGTGTACGCAGTACAGGGTTCACCGACTCAGGATCCGATATCAGCTAGCAATTATAAGAAATACGCATGTCCTAATAATATATACTCAAACACACATACGAAATAAGAAGGTGGGACAGGTTCGAACCTCGGTGTACGTGCACGGGATCGGCTGGACGTCGACGAAGAGAGGTTGACGATGATGGTGAGGACGACAATGCTGATGGTGAGGCTAATGATGAGATGATGATGGTAGTTATGGTGGGGTTTTATGGTGGAGCTGATGATGATGAATTAAGATGATGATGAGGATAACTACATTGAAGACGATGATGACGGCCACAATATAGATGACGATGACGACGTTGGGGTGATAGCAAGGATGAGGATGACGAGAACGACGATGGGGCCGATTAGGGTTGATGGTTTAACGGTGAAGATGATGATGATGGTGGTTAGTTGTGAGGATGATGAAGATGATGATGTTAATGGAAGAGGGTGATGATGATGATGATCATGCTGATGGAGATGGTGTCCGCCGGAGTCCGGCAAGGGGGTTCCGGCCAGTAGGTGGAGGAGGAGAGGAGGAGCTCAGGGCCGAGATCGATGAGAAGGGGAGGAGTACCGTGGTGTTATAGTCGTGATAGGGGGCTGGCTGTTCGTCGAGGGAGGAAGGAAACAGGGAGTTGGTGAAGTAGGAGATGGCCAAGGTGGTGGTGGTGGTGCTGGTGTAGATGGCGGATTGGTCGAGGGTGGTGAGGAAAAAGAAGATGAGGCAATGGTGGTTGTGGAGTTCGTCGAGCGGGATGACATGGAGGTACTCCGGCGGAACGCTGCGACGATGATGGTGAATGACAGGGAAGGTGCAGGCGGCTGAAGGTGAGGGAGGTGGTGTCTCGGTCGGGTACTGGTGGTGACGGGGCTGCTCCAGCGAGGGGCCAGGGTGCAGCGGCGTCAGAATCAGGCGGTCAACGAAATCTCGGGCTGCACAGTCGGGGCCAGTAGTTCGGTGCAGCGGCTTCGACGTTAGGCAGAGAAGATGGGGAAGATGACCGGAGTTGGCACGGCTGTCCGGTGCAGGGAAGTGAGGCTGTGATAATGGCGGGTAGAGTCGGACCGGGTGCGGCAGTGTACAAGAGGAAGACGACGGCAATGGCTCAGCCGCTCCGCGGTCGAGGTGACCGGAGCTCCGGCTGTTGGCGCTGCGGATGGTGATAGGAATCCGGCGAGGGGCAGTAGGGAAGGAGGAAGGAGAAGAGGGCAAGGAGGTCGTCGTTCAGGTCAGGTCCGGCGGCTGGGGCAGCTCCGGCCGGCTGGGCATGGAGGGGGTCGGCACAGGGATGATGAGCATGTTGTCGGCTGGGTATTGGAGAAAGAGAAGGAAATAAAGAAAAGGAAAAGAAAATTTATTTATATATCTGGTGGGTGCTTGACCTAAAGGCTTGGTTTGACTTGGTCAACATTCCTTGGGCCTGGCCTTGGTCTACAATCCTTGGAGTGGGTCTTGGCCTCACATGAGGATGTTGGGACTTTAAATTATAATTATTTAATTGCAAGGGTTGGATTAAAATAGGAGTGCGATGTTGCGCGTTTGAAATTCCAGAAAATTATGAGAAAAATCCACGTGAAGGGAAAAATTGATTCCTTTGTGAATTGTCCAATGGTGGGGACACCTCAGTGCATTTTTGCATAAAAGCCCCAACAATTGGAAAATTGCACAAAGGCGGATATTGGATTTAATTAATTAAATCGAACCGCGCACGATGTTCTAGAATTAATTAGGAGTACATGGGATTAGATTTAAGCGGGGCACAAGTGTCAGGGCGTAGAGGGGACAGTGTAGAATATTAATAAAATTTAAGATGCACAAGACGGGCAAGATTGTGTCTCCAATTATCGTTGCAACGGTAAGGTGTGCTACACGTTATTTAATTATTGCATAATTAAATAAAAGCCGTGTTCTAATTCCAATTGGGTTCAAACTAGCCCTAATTTCACTATCTAAGCCAAGTAGCCCTAATTTTTGGGTGAGGGGGTTTACAATCTACCCAACTTAAAACAATTTCGTCCTCGAAATTAAAACTAGGGTAGGGTTTCTCTATCTAACCTCACTTGATTACAGTATAAAGAATTCTCCTTAAGTTAACATGGTAGTTTCTACCCAACTTAGAATTTACCCATCTTTCATCTAAGACTATACATCTAAGAAGGCTATGTCCCAAATTATTTAATCATGTTATTGAATCCTCGTAGTCTTTTAACGCCAACATATCCTCTATGATATGCCCTTAATCATTTATAAAAGATAGTCACCAAACAATGTGATTGGCCTATGGGGGATATCTCGTACTATTTATATATCAAACTTATACCAAGCAAGATGTTTCGTCTTTTCGAAATAAGAAAAGACGTAGATCAATAAATAAGAGTTCAAGGGAGAAGTAATAGAATGCAAGTATAGGGATCAAGGCGTTTCAAGGAATCCAAATGGGAATTGTCAAGGCAGTTGTGGACTGAATTCCTATTTGGTAAATCCGTATCCGCATGCTCGTATTAGTGCATGCTCGTATTAGTATAATTATGTAGCTGATACGATACGCTTAGACATGTCTAGGGCAGGTATATTCGTCTACTAATCACTATATTTCTCAATCCACGTAAAGTAGTTATATGAACGGTGAATCGAGCACACTATGGTTGATCAGACCGTAGTACACTGATTCTGGAATGTATTAGTGTGCGCGCCCAATAATACATATGTAGTGAACAAGCTTGATAAAGAATAAGCTTGCAAAAACTAGGCTATAATAGCAGCATAAGTCAAGATAGTACAACAAATATAAATACGCTGGATTATGATGAAAGAAGGTGCAAATTAATTCAAGTTCACAAAACAAAACAACATAAGCAATCAATAATAAAAGATTCTACAATCTCTACAGTTGTAGAAGCATAAAAAATACGCTGGGAAGAGCTACGCAGCCTCTTGATACAGAGTAGCATAAGCAGAGGCCTTCAGAGCCATCAGGCGTACAATAGAGTTTTCTCTGCTAAAATACAGCGTGAAGAATAAAACTCAAAGGACCATCCGCATAAGTGCAGTACGTCCAGGCCGCTCCAGCGTAAAACAGAGTTCTTCATCGCCTCCATGGCGTAAAACTCATTCGCTCTCAAAGCAGCGTTATAGTGTACGAGGAACGCTTCATCTTCCCTGAAATAAACCTGTCAAGTCACGCAGTGGATCTGACCTCTGACTCCTGACAAAAGGTGATACACGGCTACCCAGACGATGGCTGAAAACGATGGCAGACCTCTCGGGACGCGTCCCACAGTATGATGGCGGATCTCACCATTTAATGAAGAGGATTTGGTAAAACATTACCAAACCGTCGTTTACTGGAGTCCCCTCAGCATAAACCGCTCCTTTTGCGTGTAAGAAAATACGCCGCCCTGTTTTACACAGGCAAACATGAGCTGTTTTACGCTCCGCAGCAGACAAACCGCCTGCCACGTCAAAAGCTGCACTTCGTACGGATTCGAGGCACGTCTCCACGTCTAATTACACAGAGCGGTGACAGTTTCTCTCAAGACACGTCTCTGCGACGGGTGCACAAAAGGCCTGCAGACCTTCGAAATACGCCTCCGCATTTAATGCATAAGATGATGGCAAATCTCTGTAAGAGATTTGGTTATATCTTCAAAAGCCGTAATTACGGCTAAGGCGTCCATATCAGCACGGTATACAGCGGCTTCTACGCCCATTCAGGATCTGTGCTCAAGCGGCTTCTACGCCCATTCTGGCACGATATGCAGCGGCTTCTACGCCCATTCAGGATCTGTGCTCAAGCGACTTCTATGCCCATTCTGGCATGATATGCAACGGCTTCTATGCCCATTCAGGATCTGTGCTCACTCGGCTTCCACGCCTACTCAGTCTCTACGACCACTCAGTCTCTACGACTGTTCGGCTTCTATGCCTGCTCGGCTTCCATGCCTACTCGGCTTCTATGCCTGCTCGGCTTCTATGCCTGTTCGGCTTTTATGCCTACTTGGCTTCTATGCCATGGTGACGGACATTTGGCTTCTATGCCAACCTCTTCTACACAATGGATACCTACCCACGTGGCTTTTACGCCGTGATCTTAGTAGCAACCGTACGTGTTGTGTCCCCTTAGTTGGACCCACGTCACCCGTTCAGTCAAAAGATTATCTATATATAGGCATTGGTTACTTTAACCGTTGTGTAAAAGGGTGCTGTACTTTCCACTCCTCGGTTGCTACACCAACGGAGTGGTCACTGTCACCAAAGACTCTATAAATAGAGGCCCCTGTCAATGGGGAACAAGGTCGGAAAATTCGGTCAAGAATACCAATATCAGATCCAAGGTCGACAATTGGAGAAGATCGAACAAGGAGAGAGAGAGAGAGAGAGAGAGAGAGCCCGGAGCTCAGGCAAAGAGCGGGGATCGACGACTTCGGCATCGTGCATCCACCCTCTCCTACAACCTTCGAAGCTGCTACCTGTCTTCCACGGCACTTCTTCAACATCGCGTGGTCCAAGGGCTAAAGTGATCGACCGCAGATCAGATACCTATAGCAATTTATACCCAGATTAAATAAATTGTACTCCCACATCCTCGTATAGGATTACATTGTACAAGTTTGTTTGTAAACCAAAGGGCGCGGGTTTCGCACAAACCCCGTCATTAAAATACACTTTCATTCTTTCGTTTAATACCACAAACAAGATGGCGAATCTGCTGGGGACGTCTTTCTCTTCTGACGAGGAAGTAATTGCTCAACGCGATGCGGTATCTATAGGAACCATGAAGAAGACGCTGGTCGTTTATTTCGACCAGTTTGCTTACGAAGACATGCTTCGAACCGGGGGTAGCTCTCACTCTCTCTCCGTCCAAGACTACAGGAAGCTGCGCAAAGTGTGGATGCCCAAGACATCCTCAACCATTCCTGTGGACTCTCCGATCTCTCCAACCAATGAGGTAGTAGCATCGCTCCCTCCGTGCCCTGCACGTAAAATTCAGTCTCCCGCTACGCGCGGTACAAACAAAACTTCGGGCAAGGCCTCTGCGCTAACCCAGAAGTATCCACTGCACTTTCCGCGTAGGAACCACTCTCCTGCTACGCGCGGTACAGACAAAACTTCGGGCAAGGCCTATGCGCTAACCCAGAAGTATCCACTGCGCTCTACGCGTAGGAACCAGTCTCCCGCTACGCGCGGTACAGACAAAACTTCGGGCAAGGCCTCTGCGCTAACCCAGAAGTATCCACTGCGCTCTACGCGTAGGAATCAGTCTCCCGCTACGCGTGGTACAGACAAAACTTTCGATGGTGCCTCAACGCCAAATCAGAAGATCAGATCACGCTCCACGCGCGAAACAACATCTGACTTCTACGGTAAAACAGATGAGCGCGGTAATCTCCGCAAGGGAAAGCAAGCAGGCGAATATTTAGCCTCTCGATCTTTACGCCAGCAAGAGAACAATCTGCCTACCCTCCGGATTACGCGAGAAGACGATGGCCGACTGAGGACCTCTTCAGCTTTATGCCAGTCTGAGCGAATCTCCAAATTACGCCAGGCGAAGTCCCACGACGTAAAGCAAGCTCAGGTTGCTACTCCTGACCTACGCGAATGCCTAATCCAGAAGCGTAAGGAGAGGGGACCTTCCAACATGTCTATTACGCCCCCTAGAGAGCAATGTTGTAATAGTCATAAGATTGTGATTGACTGCTGCTGTTCTAAAGCAAAACGGTCGATCTTCGACCGATTGAGCTACTCTCAGTCTTTTCCGGAAGAAGAGCACGCGTATGCGTCCGTGAACATGGCTTCACGCATACCCAGAAGAAGGTCGAGCTCAAGACGTCATCCCTCTGGGCCTTCGAGCTGAAGAAGATTCGAAGACCTCCTCTGGAGCACTGAAGCTGGGGTATTCCAAAACACCCGGGCAAGGTCACAGCAACCAGCTCCGTACTCAACTGATTCCGACGCTGGGGGTCGTCAATCTCCCAGATCAGATGCTGAGAGTGTAGAGTCGACTTCTGCGGCGACCTATACTAATCCTTCGATGACGCCCAGGGAATTGGGAGCTTACGCCATTAAAGACGAACGCGAGGAGGCTTCAGGAAACGCGGAACAACGCATCACTGTGCTAGAGACGTCTCTGAAGCAAATGTAATCCGTAATGGAGAACATGCACCAGATGATGCTAACTCAGCACGCGACTGCCATGGCTCAAGCGTCGGTCCCGCCAACTCAGATACATGTGGGGGTGGACTTGCCACCATCCAACCCAAGCCAAGAACCTGCTCTAGATCAAGAGTCAGCAGTCCCTCCGCTTCCAACTGAGAATCCGATGCAGGCAGTGCGGGAGTTGAAAGCCCAGTTTGATGCCTTGAAGCACAAAGATCAGCTCAAGAAACTGGGAATCAACCAGCCTTACCCGGCTATCTGGGAAGAAGTCCCTTTTCCTCCGAAGTACAAACCTCAGACTATGGCTCTGTTCGAAGGAAAAACATCACCAAGTCAATACATGAACTATTTCAGTATGATGACGGTGTTGCTACAAGGGAACGACGCCCTCCTCACTCGGGTGTTCAAAGGCTGCCTCTCAGGAGTAGCCTATCAGTGGTACCGTAGCTTGGCGGACAACTGCATTACTTCCTTCGAGGACTTCAAAGCGCTATTCTTCACACGATTCTACGAGGGTGGAATAGACATGTCTATGTCCTCCCTCATTGAAGTCAAGCAAAGGAAAAAGAAAGACGTTCGCACCTTCGTCGAACGTTTTCGTCAGGCCACCTTACAAATGCCTCCAGGAGTTCCAGACTCGGCGTTAGTAGACATTTGCAGGAAGAACCTCCTTCCTATAGTCTCGGTGTTCACAGGACCATATCAGTTCCATGAGTGGCCTCGTTCATCATCTCGGCAGTGGCCGCCGAAGACAACAGTCGCAAGGCGCACGACAATGGCATCATGATCTCCGCCTCCGATAGAGGCAAAAGGTCATCTCCCAGCGGCGACCATCCTCGCAGCTCCAAGGGAAAAGAAGCTCTGACGGTCAATACATCCAGACAAAAGACGGCGGCGACCACGCAGACAAAGCCCGGGACTTCCAGGCCCGTCGAGGTCTACTCTTTCGACGACGACGATATCCCTAGTATATTTGAGTGTCTCGTCAAAAGTGGCAAGATCACCCTGCCGGAGCTAAGGCGGCCCCAAGAGGTCGGTAGTACCGACGACCCCAAATACTGTATCTTCCACAGATACGTACACCACCCAACAAAGGTGTGTTACATACTGAAAAGGAAGATCCAGGGGTTGATCGATGCTAAGGCCATCACCCTGCACAACTCCGAGAAAACGGTCACAGCCAACATGATCTCTCTGCGGTTCGGCGATCTGCCTCCCCAAGAAGTCATGGACGGTATCACGCCTATTTCCTGAGCCACAATGGACATCGTCAATCTCCCTCCGGCTAGGGATCAAAATCATAACCTGGTACCCCTGACCACCCGTCAGGGCGAGATTATATGGGTTCATCCAGATTTGGTGTCAGAGCTCGAGGAAGAGACTAAAACTACTAAAGTTGCGTCTAAGAGGAGCTCAAAGTGCAAACCATGCCATATGGTCGCAAATTCTTTGCCATCAGACGAAGACGAGGTACTTGCTGCAACCTGGTCAGGGAGAGCCTACCTCAACGACTACGGAGCAAGTCAGGAGGATATACCGGCAGACGTTTTAGCTGCCAAACCTGCAGGGCCAAGCCCCGTCATACCGGAAACCAACCCTTCAAAACCGACGTCGGCGGACAAAGGAAAACAAAGAGAAGTGCGCTTCGATAAACCTGTGAAAAATATTTCGAACAAAGGTTTTGAGAAGCCGTATAAACTTCAACATCCTGGCCCTTCGAAGCATGGGGTATGGATATCGTCGGTCTCATTCACCCGTCCTCCTCCAGAGGCCACCGGTTCATACTGGCCATCACGGATTACTTCTCCAAATGGGCAGAGGCGATCCCTCTGGCTGAGGTAAAAGCGTCTGACGTGATCAGCTTCATCAAGCACCACGTCATTTATCGCTTTGGGATTCCTCGAAGGATAATCCATGACAATGGGCCTCAGTTCATCAGCCAAGCGTTTCATCGATTTTGCGATAAAAGTCGAATACATAATATTGCCTCTACGGCATATTATCCAGCTGCTAATGGTTTGGCGGAAGCTTTCAACAAAACCATTATCAAACTCCTGAAGAAGTTCGTCTCTTCAAACAAAAGAGACTGGAACGAGAAGCTGGGCGAATGTCTCTGGGCATACCGCACAACGGTACGGACACCTACAGATTGTACCCCCTTTTTACTGGTCTACGGGAGCGAGGCAGTTTTTTCCATCGAAATCCAGATCCCGTCGCTCAGGATAGCAGTGACTAGTGAGTTGACTCGAGAAAAGAATGACCTGTTAAGGCTCCAAGAGCTTGAAGGATTAGACGAGAAACGCCTACAAGCTCAACAGCGCATCGCGCTCTACCAAGCACGTATTTCCAAAACTTTTAATCATAAAGTGAAGGAAAGAGTGTTCGAGGTCGGCGAGCTAGTTATAGCCGTAAGAAGGCCGATGATTCTTACCCACAGAAGTAAAGGCAAATTCTAGCCCAAGTAGGAAGGCCCTTATGTGATCGAGACAACGTTCTCGAATGGCACCTACAGGATAGCCCAGCCTAATGGAGACCTGTTAATGGCTCCTATCAACGGCAAATTCCTGAAAAGGTACTATGCTTAATCTCCCCTGCTCGGGTGAGACATAGCAAGGATCTCGATTCTGACAAAACTACTTCCAAAATGCAATTGGTAGGGTTACGCTCTATCATGTCCGTATGACCTCTGAATAGATGTATCCTGCCAAGAAGTTTATCGGGAGTCTATCATATCCATACTACCTCTGATATCTCTCTTACCAAAACCTGTCATTTATATTCCAAAATGATGGGTCCACAAAAGTCAGAAAAGAGTTGCCTTTATTTATTCCCGGAAGGGAGGCAGAATTACATCTGGGCAAGCAAAAAGGGGAAAGGATACATCATGATGGCGGGTGAGTCAGATTATGAATCAGTCGCTCCAGCGCAGCTATCCTCTCATTCCTAAGAACCAAGGCGTCGGTACGAGCCTGCTCCAGCCGTGCCTCGGGAGTGTCCGTGAGGGTCAGATCAGCCTTTGCCCGAAGACAGCCCGCGCGAGCAGCTTCTGCACGGTCCAACTCCCGTCGCGCTGTGCTCAGTCGGCCAAACGCTACCTCCAGACCCGCCAACGACTGGGAAGCCCTCTCCTCTGCCCGAGCGAGTTCTTCCTTCAACATGGAGACCCTCGCTGCATTCCCTTCATGCTCAGAACGATACTGCGTCTCAACAGCAAGAGCCTCTTCCACGACAACTTTTCTCCTATCCACCTCCAGCTTATGCTTCTGGATAGAGTTGTCTAGGCTTTCCAGCTTCGTGGCAAGCCGCGCAGTCATGAGGTCGAACCGAGCCTGAACATCAGCATCGAGACCCCGAGTCAGCTGCAAATGTTCGTTAATAGGTTGCTCTAACCTATTAACCACCGCCTCCAGGACGTCAGCTACCCCAGGATCGCCGAGCTCCCTGATGACCCCGATCGAAGCGAGAGAAGTCTTCCTCAGGCGCTCAAAATCCAGACTCTTCGTTAACACCATTGATACCATCGTTCTCAAACCGGTGTAGAAAAGGCTGGTATGTTGCTCGATCAACGCAACTAGATCCGACTGAACGCCGGGAGCGCCCGCAATGTCAGCAAGTCCCTCTCCAGGGATGATTGCAGACGAGGTGGCCACAGCCGTCGCATCGACACATGGCACAATCGAAGAAGGTGCGATAACGACGATCAAAGTCGTCGCCACACTCACAAGAGGCAAGGTCACGACGACGTGTTCATCCTCCTCTCGAGGTGACGAGGCTACTCCGGGCGTGCTGGCCCCCGAAGCCACTTCCTCATCAAAGTCGAACGCCTCCTCGTCAGAAGCCCGAGCGGAACCAGAATGCGCTCCAACGCTATACTCCCCGTGGGCGCTATCCCCTGAGAAGAAGACGAGAAAGTCAATATCAGTATGATGACAATCTTTCTGAAGGGAGGCATAAAGACGACGTTTACCCGGAGCCAACGGCATATACGACGCATCTGCAGTCGATATAGCTAAACCACGCCTTAATGACGCAATGTGAATCGTCATGCCTGGAGAAGGAGGTGGGCCGACCGACATCGCCGAGAGTTCTGTCAGGCCTCCACCAAGACGTAGTCGAAGTTCATCGGCCGGAATCTCGCCGGATGCGCTCACTGATGCGGCAGGAGTCATGCCCGCTGCTGGCCTCGGGAAAGATTCTCCCATCTGCCTCGGCCACACAGGCAATCTCGCTCCGCTACCTGGAGCAGTAGCCGCCACAGCCACCTCTAACGAGGATTCTCCAGCATCGACGATCGGAACTGTAGGAGGTCCCTCTCTAGAAGGCGAGGAACCTCCAGCCAAAGAATTATCCCCGATGTAGGGAGAGGCAGGCTCACTCCCAGGAGCCACAATACCAGGAATGCGGAGAGGACGAGCAACCGTCTCCTTCCTTCTCTTACGAAGAGAAACTTCCTTCAGAGCAGAAGCCCGTCGCTTCCCAGAAGGGACTACCAAAGCCCCCGCAGGCAGAGGCACTTCGCACCTCGGCACCGACACCAGAGGCTCGTCCGAAGTACCAGACTCCTCACCTTCGTCCGAAGAAACTGAAGGGACGTCAACTCTTCCCCCAGGCTTGGGAGAAGGCACCCGGAAGCTTCCACGCACGTCGAAATCACGATGGAAGGTGTTAATCGCCGCGTAAAATTGGGCGTAAGAATGGAGAATGCGAAGCTCCGTGGAGGTTGTAACGACCGACATAATGAAGGTTGCCCTCGTACAACCCATAAGGAAATATCGCCACCCTCTAGCTCCATCAATGAGTCCGCCCCTGGACCTAAAGCTGGTAACGGCATTGCCCACATGCAACTGATCGTACCCAAACTGCCTGGCAAACCGACTAGGCAAGTAGGGCTCGAAGAAGCAGTGATCTTCGCTCCTGTACAGCAGATGGGAGGGTCTAATGCAGACAAACCAGTTAAAAGCTTCCGGAGAAAGGTCGGTCTTCTCTCCACCTGAATCCTCAAGCCGCACCCCTGATTGATTGCGATGCACGGAGGGAGCAGTACAGAGGAGCTTCCAACCGTGGCTGAGGTTCAACACCAGCCGGCAGTTTAAAACTGTGCTCATATTCTAGGAGGAATCCTTGTAATTCAGCAAGAATATATCCCCCGAGCTGCTACCGGACCCAGGAGACATCACCCGGGGATTATGGAGAATCAACCATCCCATCAAGTATAGGTATGGTAATTCCACCCTGGGAAAACTCTTACGTCGGGCTTCGTCGACGAGCAACCCGTCAGTTATGGCTCTCAAGCCAGCCTGTATACGGCATACCATGGCAGGAAGCAAGCCCAGTCTTGCCCCAAACACCAGGCGCACTGTCGGCCAGAGGATGTTCTGATAAATGCGGTCCGCGGACGCGGTACCTGGCACCACTACTCGGCGCAGCCATATGGAGAGGAAACCAGCCAGCTGGGCTTCCTTAGACAAAGGCCTGCGACAATGCCTCAAATAACTACAGGCCTTAGTGCCTTCCGGGTACTTTCCTACCCCCTCGACAAGAATCTGATCCGGAGCTTCAGCCTCCTCCATAAGAGTCTCCACAACCTGGGCACTAAGCACGCCCAAACAGTTCACGGGCTCATTCTTGCCACCCGAGGCTTTCTCCGACCTGGCGGCCCTGGCTCGGTGAAAGAAGAGGTAGGACATCCACTTGGTGGTGTGAGCCAAATCAGAAGGCTCGTTATAAAAGGCGGTGCACGCGAAGTATTGACATATCAGCTCCTGATATACTTCCGCCATCCGAGGGTCCAAATCCCCCAACTCCCGGTTGGTGGGAACATACTCTTCATATGGAGTATCCCCCATCGGCAGTCTCGAGACGACTGCCATCTCGTGGAGCGCCAATCCCAACTCCCCCAGTGGAGTGGCAAAGGTCCCGGTGAGTGGAATGTACCGCTCCATCAGTGCCAGGAACAAATTAGGGTTCGGAGGCAACCCGACGCTCGTCGCACTCACAGCGGCATATAGTCCAATGCCCTCCAACTCTCTCCGAAAGTGCGTCAAGGCCCAGTCAACTAGGCATCTCCATCGGGAGTTCGTTGGGGCGATCCACCCATTGCACCGAGGATTCTCCTTGGGATATACCCCACCTCGACCCATGAAGTCGTTGCAGAAGGTCGGCAATTGAACCGGCTGGATCACCAAGCTATCTTCACTTGGAACACTGCCCGGGCACAGTCCTCTGAACAACGTCACAACGCCGGAGGGACGACGGACGAATGACCCCTGGTCAGCTCCTTTCAGATGAAAAATCTTCCCCGGCTTGCCGTGAAGATCAGGAGTCAGCGTCCACGACATCTTCCTAGGATGCGTCGCGTGGAAGAAGGTCGAGAGGGGATAATCCCTCGGCATCGTTGGCAGGTACAAAACCAAATTCCCGGCTGGGAAGACCCAGGGCTCCCTCTTAGGCTTCGTCTGGGACTGTTTGTCGATCATGTCCCCGAAAAGAAAAGCCGGCTTTACGTACGGCTCCCCGTCTACATAAGTCAGAGGCTCCCCGTTGATCATGCTCAGCAGCATTCGCGCCCTGAGCCGATATTAAGACCCTCCTTCCTTCAGGGTACTGGGGTCCGGAGATAGGGAATGCCACGTGGGACAGATCCTCCAGGTAGTTCGAGTGCAGCATCCCAGCAGCGGAGTCCATCACCTCGGCCAGTGGAGACTCACCCAAGTCAACTACAAAAGTGCAAAAAAAATATGTCATCACAAGTCTTGCACGAACATACGGACCGAAAGAAACAACAGTCTGTGCTCTACGCAGGATTGTACAAATCTGGCAATTTTACGTCGGAGGTCCCCCCACAAGCGTAAAATTCAAATTTTACGATATACCCCAATTTTCGGTAGCCAGAGCTTTTACGCTCAGAACTACGAAAATATGGAGTCTTTACGCAGACACATTAGAAATGTGGGCGTAAAAGATGAAAATGCCTCCGTGTATCATCTTCCTCAAGAAGAGGCTATCAGCACAGAAGACGATCTAGCGCGGTCACGTTCAACGTGTGCGAAGAATTTTTTGTCATTTTTGTCACCCCGAAGGCTTTACCTCTAAGACCGGGTGCACTGCTCGTCGGCAGGACACTTCGCTCAGAAGGAAGTTCGCCTTGACCGACCAAAGACTCCCTCGCTGGGGCGGAAGAATGAGAAGAGGAACCTATACCCTTTCCCTTGGCGGAGGAGGTCTGTTTCGATGCCATTTTCTGAAGACTCGAGATGCTCGGAGAGAGAACGAAGAAAAACTCGAACAGTCGAAAGCTCTCTTTCGCAGAAGACGGATAAAAAGTTTCTCTCTCAGAAAACTTGGGATATATATAGAGTTCGGGCCGACTCCTCGAATCCTCAGACGGACTCCTCGAGACCCTAAACAAATCTCTCAAAATTAAATAATGGGTTATGATTGGATGCCACGTCAGCCCACTAACCTTGAAAGACGGACAGTCAGCAAATTCAAAAAGTTTTTCGTGCAAAGACGGTTCAGCAGGTCCTACGCTAAAGGAGCTTTCTACGCTCGACAGCAACAGATCTATGATTTTATGCTCGCAAGCTATAAGTCTATGGTTTTACGCCCGGATGCCTTTGTGCTCAGTAGCTTTTACGCTCGAGAGGCCACAAATCTACGACTTTACGCTCAGCAGATACCAAATCGATGATCTCACGCTCGGTGGCGCTCAGTTTTTGCTCAGAAGCAACAGATCCGCAAGACTTCACGCTCGAAGAAATTTTCTTTTCAGGAGCTACAGATAAACAGTTCTACGCTAAAGGAGCTTCCTACGCTCGACGGCTACGAATCTACAACTTTACGTTCGACAGCTACAAGTCAGGTTTTCGGCCAGGATGCCTTTGTGCTCAGTAGCTTTTATGCTCGAGAGGCCACAAACCCATGACTTCACGCACATGAACTACCAGTCTACGATTTCACGCTCGATGGTGTTCTACGCTCACAGGCTACAGATATACAGTTCTACGCTAAAGGAGCTTCCTACGCTCGACGGCTACGAATCTACAACTTTACGTTCGACAGCTACAAGTCAGGTTTTCGGCCCGGATGTCTTTGTGCTCAGTAGCTTTTATGCTCGAGAGGCCACAAACCCATGACTTCACGCACAGGAACTACAAGTCTACGATTTTACGCTCGATGGTGTTTTACGCCCGGAGGCTACAGACTGATGATTTCTCGCTCCATGACTTTCCGTATATTCGAACAGTCCCCAAGACGGTCAATTACAGGAGTTCACACAGAAGATACTCCTCCTTGGCCTCAACATATCCCAAGTACCCGAAACATACAAGAGTTCAAACATTGAGAAATTACTCTTCTCGGGTCAATTGGAGGTTCATCCAGACTCCAGTCTGAATATCTCGTCTATCAAAAGATGGCAGCTCAGTTTTGACAGCCATTCATCGACCCTGTTCCAAGAGATTTTTGAGAAGTCACTCTTGAAGACGAAGACTGAACAAAGAATTCTGTCCATCAGAAGTTCAGAGCTCTACGCGGTTCCTCAGTCCTAGCAACAGGACAGTTCTAAAAATGTTCAAAATGCTCTACAGCGTTCTATGGACTACTCGTTATGCGTAAAGGACAGGACCTAGCACTCTTTCTACATAGTTGGCGTACAGATTCAGACGTGTTGAAGCTGCACATATTCAGACTCCACAGCAACGTATGGCAAGATGATCATATGGAGAAGAAAGACGATTTTATTAAAGATCAAAATCATGATTACATATGAGGGAAATCCAATCTACAAGGGTTTTCTCTTCATTTTCATGATTACATATGAGGGAAATCCCGTCTACAAAGGGCTTCCTCGTCATCGTCATCGGAAAACCGCGTCCTGAATCTGTTCGGATAGGTTCTCGCACCGGTGAAGGTTTTCCTCTTCTTCCATGGCGGTTCATTTACTTCCACAGTAATGAACAAGAAGATCCTCTATTCGCCATGGTCGATCCAGCTGAGGGGTCTTCCACCCAGCTCGATCGGGGACGATAGATTACAGTTTGTCTAATCTCGTCCGCGAAGATCTAAGGAGAAGAGATACAGCTTGCAAGCTGTGTGGTCAAATACGACCCTTCCTCTCTCCTGGGGCAACGCCATACAAAGTTGCTGATTATCCCGAGCAAGGGAGGCTAAGATATCCTTCCATGATCCATCGTTGTAGTGGACACTTGCTCGAAGACGTCATCTTTTTTGGCTCCTTACACGCTGGAAGAACATGATCTCCTTCTTCCTCAAATCGACCCGGCGAACTCCGGTGATCATCTCTGCGTGGTGATGAAGATGTGGGGAGAACAGGCTAACTCCCCCAGCCTTTTATAGGCAAAAAAGATCACAGCGGTCCCCCATAAATCCGCCATAAAGTCTGCACCGACCGTTTCAACGCTCCATTCAGAAACGTTTCGAGTTACGAGGGGCCGTTCATGCTTCGTTCAAAGCGTTTCAAATTCTAAAGAATTTAAAAGCTCTGAAGGGGGTCTTGTAGAAGCATGAAAAATATGCTGGGAAGAGCTACGCAGCCTCTTGATACAGAGTAGCGTAAGCAGAGGCCTTCAGAGCCATCAGGCGTACAATAGAGTTTTCTTCGCTAAAATACAGCGTGAAGAATAAAAATCAAAGGACCATCCGCATAAGTGCAGTACGTCCAGGCCGCTCCAGCGTGAAACAGAGTTCTTCATCGCCTCCATGGCATAAAACTCATCTGCTCTCAAAGCAGCGTTATAGCGTACGAGGAACGCTTCATCTTCCCCGAAATAAACCTGTCAAGTCATGCAGTGGATCTGACCTCTGACTCCTGACAAAAGGTGATGAACAGCTACCCAGACGACGGCTGGAAACGATGGCAGACCTCTCGGAACGCGTCCTACAGTATGATGGCGGATCTCACCATTTAATGCAGAGAATTTGGTAAAACATCACCAAACCGTCGTTTACTGGAGTCCCCTCAGCATAAACCTCTCCTTTTGCGTGCAAGGGAATACGCTGCCCTATTTTACACAGGCAAACATGAGCTGTTTTACGCTCCGCAGCAGACAAACCGCCTGCCACGTCAAAAGCTGCACTTAGTACGGGATTCGAGGCACGTCTCCACGTCTAATTACACAGAGCGGTGATAGTTTCTCTCAAGATACGTCTCTACGACGGGTGCACAGAAGGCCTGCAGACCTTCGAAACACGCCTCCACATTTAATGCATAAGATGATGGCAAATCTCTGCAAGAGATTTGGTTATATCTTCAAAAGCCGTAATTCTGGCTAAGGCGTCCACATCAGCACGGTATGCAGCGGCTTCTACGCCCATTCAGGATCTGTGCTCAAGCGGCTTCTACGCTCATTCTGGCACGATATGCAGCGGCTTCTACGCCCATTCAGGATCTGTGCTCAAACGGCTTCTACGCCCATTCTGGCACGATATGCAGCGGCTTCTACGCCCATTCAGGATCTGTGCTCACTCGGCTTCCACGCCTACTCAGTCTCTATGACCACTCAGTCTCTACGACTGTTCGGCTTCTATGTCTGCTCGGCTTCCATGCCTACTCGGCTTCTATACCTGCTCGGCTTCTATGCCTGTTCGGATTTTATGCCTACTTGGCTTCTATGCCATGGTGACGGATATTTGGCTTCTACGCCAACCTCTTCTACACAATGGATACCTACCCACGTGGCTTTTACGCCGTGATCTTAGTAGCAACCGTACGTGTTGTGTCCCCTTAGTTGGACCCACGTCACCCGCTCAGTCAAAAGATCATCTATACGTAGGCATTGGTTACTTTAACCGTTGTGTAAAAGGGTGCTGTACTTTCCACTCCTCGGTTGCTACACCAACGGAGTGGTCACTGTCACCAAAGACTCTATAAATAGAGGCCCCTGTCAATAGGGAACAAGGTCGAAAAATTCGGTCAAGAATACCAATATCAGATCCAAGGTCGACAATTGGAGAAGATCGAACAAGGAGAGAGAGAGAGAGAGAGAGCCCGGAGGTCAGGCAAAGAGCGGGGATCGACGACTTCGACATCGTGCATCCACCCTCTCCTACAACCTTCGAAGCTGCTACCTGTCTTCCACGGCACTTCTTCAACATCGCATGGTCCAAGGGCTAAAGTGATCGACCGCAGATCAGACACCTATAGCAATTTATACCTAGATTAAATAAATTGTACTCCCACATCCTCGTATAGGATTACATTGTACAAGTTTGTTTGTAAACCAAAGGGCGCGGGTTTCGCACAAACCCCGTCATTGAAATACACTTTTATTCTTTCGTTTAATACCACAAACAACAGTTATCATACAACCTTCTTGTCTAAGTCGCTAGTCGACCAAATAGGGGCATGGACCTCTAAATTCTACCGTCGGAATAAATACTGTCATCTAATGCTAGCATACATTTAATGTCATTTAGTTACACTATCTCGATGGGTCAAGTGGACTATATGATACTAGGTTATGAGGCATACTACCCAACTTAAAATAATTAAACTAATACAGTGACAGTCTTAAGAGGATCCTACAAAACAACCTTGCACATGTACATAGAACAGAAACTCTTACTAGGGTCTCCTATTGCATTATATAGGTAAGGGTCAAGTGCTCATAGAACATGTGTCAATCGTAGGGATAGATGAGTTACTAGCCGTTAAGGGGAAAAGGATTTAACTCGTATCGAGCTATGGGTACAGATTTCGTGATTTAAAGCTAAGGGGTAATCATTAGGTCCCAACCTAAGGGAACTACGCAACTATCAAATTCTAACTATCACGCTCAAAATTCAAAGTTCAAATCACCAAGCTATACCCTAGCAACTACATGTCCTACCATAGAATAAGATTACTTGGTCTTCAATCATACGAGTTACGAGTTTAAAAGAAAGAAGAATCATAATTTAATCGTCACACAATTAGCGAACGCTAAGGTTGCAGGGGACAAGTTATGAAATCAAAATGGAGGGCTCTAGATAGCATCATGGTTCTCTAAGGGGAGTGAGGTATTAGTTGCTATGTTCGGGGTATGATCAAGGGAGAAGTGTTGATTACATTCCTCTAGGCTTCCTAGGGTGCTGTCTGCTAATAACAAGACAATGAGTTTACAGTTCTCCAATACTTTCTAACTGTGAAGATTAGGTTCAGTCCTAATATTCAAATTTTTGGTTTTCTATTGGTTCCTCAATACCAGGGTCAAACATTATGGGTCAAATATTATGGTAAACTTCTAACTAACTCTAGTAGTGTCTATACTACTCTCAAGTCCTCATAAGACATCCGGGGTAATGGTAAACCAATTATAGGGATAAGAAATTCTAGGGTTCGCTAGATATTCTAAACTTAGTGGTATGTCTACATTCTCATTGTATTCTTAATAGGTGTGCTACCCTAATTATCATCCTAATAACAGGGGTTCCTATATCCTAGCAAAAGGCTATACTCAAAGAACTATTAGGAAAGTACAGGAATCAAGCAGGATAAAATTGTTCGAATAGAACAGAGAGAAGGAAGATAAATCATAGTTAATTGTGGATGAGATCCTATACTCTAGTCCTAGGTGCAGGCTTGCTCGGTACAGTAACGTAACCGAGACAATATGCTCTTGACCTGCATGGACCACCACAAAAATATGTCACGCCCCAGTCCCAAAAATACGTAGGACTAGGACACGTAAGCATGCCAGCCGCATGGATATGGCAACTCCAATATATGGAAACCAAATCCACACGTACGCTGTAATATGAATATCAATCCACAAGTGGTTTAAACATATGTCACAAGTCACAGGGTATAATCTAGATCTCATCCACCAAAATTATATAGAAATAAATAAACAGTATCTATGAAACTAGATCTCAATAAGAAGTATCTAAGGATGATAGTTGGATGGAAACAAATCCACTACCAACTCGAATAGGAAAAGTAAATACAATATAAGTACAAGACAATCAATCAATATATAAGTATACCAGCTATCGATCACGGCTCGAAGAGAAGACGTCCACAAAGCATCTACAACCATCCAAATCTGCGCTCCTGTAAATACTCAAGAACAGATACACCTGGCAGCGGACCAGGTCCTCAGAGGGACATAACAAGATACTTAAACACATGCCAATAAAGTACTAAAAATAAACATCCATTGTGGTCGCCTAACCATCTATGTGAATGCAGTTTGAGAACAACTTTCTAACAAGTGGGCTATCTGGCCATAAATAGGATTGGCATGGTTCTCTTGGAGATCCAAGGGCCTACAAAGGCACGTCGTCTTTTGAACGGCGGAGGCCCGCCAAGTAGTATAGGTGTCATCATGATCGCGCATCTCCGGCGGAGCGTACGGGTTACACAAGAAAAGTGCAACGGAGCCCAAATGCCTTACTTGTTGTTCTCCCCACCCCATGCTCTAAGCATGTCACATCCATGACACGATAACACTCTAATAACTGCCAAGTTCACTAGCATACAAAGTTTCTAACAGCAGTTATTCCTAACGCACGGCCCACACGTACAGGAGGCCAACCCTGCACTCCAGTCCGTGATCTTATATGAGACTCACAACTCGTGTAACAACTGTGTCATGGCCGATGAACCTAAAGATGCTACATGATGATGGGGTAGTCTCATAAACAAGGTCAATGCAAATACATAAATAAAAACATACCGCGACGACACCGTCGTGCGCATTTTATATAACAGTTAAAATATATGAAAAGACAGAAAATAAAGATGCATGCAACATATGGAATAAAAATAACAGTACAATGGCAAGGTATACTTGCCTGGCAAGGAAGCTGCAATGTACCAATAACCTGCTCCAAAAATTGCGCAGAATGAAGCCAACATCCTATGTACATATAATATAATACAATTAAATTATTAGTCATTACACTAGTACACCTACAACAATATTTATACTGGACTCGGGGTACACTAGGGGTGGCACTAGTCATCTAACACGGTCAATTACGCGTTGAATTACGCGGGTGTCGGGTCTTTAAGTACTGTACACAATAAGTCAGTCAGCTAACACGGTCTCGCCAGTACGTCGGTGTACTCAAGGCAGACACCAACATTGTTCTTAGGGTCAACAGGGTCAAGGACAAATACGGGGCAGTCCATGGTGTCCTAGGTCATATAATCTGAATACACCTACTCCTAATTATTTATTAATATATAATTAATTACAATATACACATATACTATATATATCCATTAATTATACATATTCTAAGTTGAATAGTATGTACATACTAAAAATATATAATTATATCAAACTAATTAATATACGCGTACGAGTACAAGTTCGTGTACGCAGTACAGGGTTCACCGACTCAGGGTCCGATATCAGCTAGCAATTATAAGAAATACACATGTCCTAATAATATATACTCAAACACACATACGAAATAAGAAGGTGGGACAGGTTCGAACCTCGGTGTACGTGCACGGGATCGGCTGGACGTCGACGAAGAGAGGTTGACGATGATGGTGAGGACGACAATGCTGATGGTAAGGCTAATGATAAGATGATGATGGTAGTTATGGTGGGGTTTTATGGTGGAGCTGATGATGATGAATTGAGATGATGATGAGGATAACTACATTGAAGACGATGATGACGGCCACGATATAGATGACGATGACGTTGGGGTGATGGCAAGGATGAGGATGACGAGAACGACGATGGGGACGATTAGGGTTGATAGTTTAACGGTGAAGATGATGATGATGGTGGTTAGTTGTGAGGATGATGAAGATGATGATGTTAATGGAAGAGGGTGATGATGATGATCATGCTGATGGAGATGGTGTCCGCCGGAGTCCGGCAAGGGGGTTCCGGCCAGTAGGTGGAGGAGGAGAGGAGGAGCTCAGGGCCGAGATCGATGAGAAGGGGAGGAGTACCGTGGTGTTGTAGTCGTGATAGGGGGCTGGCTGTTCGTCGAGGGAGGAAGGAAACAAGGAGTTGGTGAAGTAGGAGATGGCCAAGGTGGTGGTGGTGGTGCTGGTGTAGATGGCAGATTGGTCGAGGGTGGTGAGGAAGAAGGAGATGAGGCAATGGTGGTTGTGGAGTTCGTCGAGCGGGATGACATGGAGGTACTCCGGCGGAACGCTGCGACGATGATGGTGAATGACAGGGAAGGTACAGGCGGCTGAAAATGAGGGAGGTGGTGTCTCGGTCGGGTACTGGTGGTGACGGGGCTGCTCCGGCGAGGGGCCTGGGTGCAGCGGCGTCAGAATCAGGCGGTCGACAAAATCTCGGGCTGCACAGTCGGGGCCAGTAGTTCGGTGCAGCGGCTTCGACGTTAGGCGGAGAAGATGGGGAAGATGACCAGAGTTGGCTCGGCTGTCCGGTGTAGGGAAGTGAGGTGGTGATAATGGCGGGTGGAGTCGGACCGGGTGTGGCAGTGCACAGGAGGAAGACGACGGCAATGGCTCAGCCGCTCCAGGGTCGAGGTGACCGGAGCTCCGGCTGTTGGCGCTGCAGATGGTGATAGGAATCCGGCGAGGGGCAGTAGGGGAGGAGGAAGGAGAAGAGGGCAAGGAGGTCGTCGTTCAGGTCGGGTCCGGCGGCTGGGGCAGCTCCGGCCGGCTGGGCATGGAGGGGGTCGGCAAAGGGATGATGAGCATGTTGTCGGCTGGGTATTGGAGAAAGAGAAGGAAATAAAGAAAAGGAAAAGAAAATTTATTTATATATGTGATGGGTGTTTGACCTAAAGGCTTGGTTTGACTTGGTCAACATTCCTTGGGCCTGGCCTTGGTCTACAATCCTTGGAGTGGGTCTTGGCCTCACATGAGGATGTTGGGGCTTTAAATTACAATTATTTAATTGCAAGGGTTGGATTAAAATAGGAGGGCGATGTTGCGCGTTTGAAATTCCAGAAAATTATGAGAAAAATCCACGTGAAGGGAAAGATCGATTCCTTTGTGAATTGTCCAATGGTGGGGACACCTCAGTGCATTTTTGCATAAAAGCCCCAACAATTGGAAAATTGCACAAAGACGGATATTGGATTTAATTAGTTAAATTGAACCGCGCACGATGTTCTAGAATTAATTAGGAGTACATGGGATTAGATTTAGGCGGGGCACAAGTGTCAGGGCGTAGAGGGGACAGTGTAGAATATTAATAAAATTTAAGATGCACAAGACGGGCAAGATTGTGTCTCCAATTATCGTTGCAACGGTAAGGTGTGCTACGCGTTATTTAATTATTGCATAATTAAATAAAAGCCGTGTTCTAATTCCAATTGGGTTCAAACTAGCCCTAATTTCACTATCTAAGCCAAGTAGCCCTAATTTTTGGGTGAGGGGGTTTACATAGTGTCCTAGAGCATTAAGTGCATATATTGTGTAGTTAGAAAGCTAGTGTTGCTATATCAAGAGTGATAGTGTTTCTATATCAGGGATTAGTTGAGTAATGTGCTAATAACAGTAAGTACCTTATGTGATAATATTAGATTGGTGTATCAGTTAATATGGATAAAAAATTATTTGGAAGTAATAGTACAAGTGATCCAAGCAGTAGAGGAGAGAGAAAAAATATATATGGAAGTAAGTTTTGTAGGTATAGTACCTTGCTAATTTTGAGTATAGAGGTCGAATGTATCAGGGAATAATACGAGGGATATAAGGATACCAGTGAGATGTCATAGTGTCATAATGGCTAGAAGGTAATTGTGTATGTGTATTGTGATACTAATGTATAGATCAGAACCTTAGGGTGATTAACAAGTGTTAGAGTATGAGTTGCACCAAGTATCAGATAGAAGGAGTACCCTAGTAACAAGAGCCGAAGTATTTTAAGTATTATGAAAGTTTAGGCATAAGCATTTTAGTAACTAGTACAATAGTATAAAGGAGAGGGTGAGTAACTTGGTATGAGAATGTCATCTAAAGTACCATATAAGAGCTGGTGCCTCGTGTAGACAGTAACAAGATTTAAGTAGGCATCCTATTAGGGGTATTCAAGTTGGACAAGGGCGTTCTAATAGAATCATGATTGAAAAGTATACAAGTGTTCCTTGCAAGAGAATGGTTGAGAAATTTTGGTGATTACAAGAACTAAAACAGATAAAGGAGGTAGTATCTTAGCGGTATTTTGTATAGAATCCTAGGTAGCAAGTGCCAGTGAGTTAAGTATGTCCAAGAATTAGAACTATAGTATATCACTAGTATTTAGTAACCCTCAATATTAAAAATATCTTGACTAGGTTGATGATTAGTGAATACTTAGTGTGAGATAAACTAGGCCACCGGTGGAATAACAGATTACCCTGCACCAGTAGAGGGAGACACCCCAGCAGGGCAAGGTTTTTTTTTACAATGGAGGTCAAATGGACCAATGCTACGGGTGTTGTGTTACCAGGTTCTATTCTTTTTATCTAGTTGATCTGTGTGATACCTGGTGGATTATAGTTTTCTTAGTGATTTGTGTTATGGTATGTGAAAAGCTTGACAGAGACTGAAATTCATGATAGTTAGAGACTATATCCAAGTATGGTTTCTCTTTCAGTAGAATGGTAGGATTGTATGTTATATGATAAGACTATTTTAGACTATGATTGATGGGGGTTTGACCATAGTAAAATTTATATGAATAGGTTATGACTGGCCCAAGAGAGAGGGGTGAGAGTTTTAATTTCGAGAATAAAATTCTGCTAAGGAGGGTAGACTTGTCACTACAGCTTTCCGGGAGAGAGATATTTTTGTCTTTTCCTATTATTGGTAATATTGTAGTATTGGTATTTTAATTTTTTGAATTGAATGGTATATCATAATTATTTATTTATGGTGCATGTAATATATTTATTTATTGCAGTTATATATTTATTTATTGTAGAATCTAAATATTGTTCGAGTCATTGAATCATCGTAATGCACCGTGCAGAGCGGGGCATTACACCTGGAGTCATGCACCATTCATACTCAATTATCCAGTGTCATGCGTCATCCTACATACGATAAGGACTGAAAACTTGAGCCAGTGTAGTTACTTAACTCCACTCTCCAGTGTTCGTGAGGACTGAAAACTTGGATCCTAAGCAAGGTAGTTGCTTAACTCGGCTTTCCAGTATTCATGAGGTCCGGAAACTTGGATCTTGAGCCAGTGTAGTTGCTTAACTCCGCTCTTCAGTGTTCATGAGGATCGAAAGCTTGGGTCCTGAGCCAATCCTCCCATCAACCATGCTGGATAATCAACGGAGCAAAGCGAGCGCTTTGCAGATCGGACTTCCATCGCTACCCATCCTCCATAATTATTTTTATTGCTTGTACCTGGGACTTCTTCACATAAGGATTCTTTATACTCTCCATAGCAATAAACAAAATATTTTTTGAATGAGAAGTTGAGCGCCTAAGAAACGCACTCTCCCTTTTTTTTCTTTTTTTCTCGACCGAAAATAAAACATACACTACTGCACACACAAGGAACACACTTAGTGCACATACACACATATCCAGGCTCACTATTCTGCAGGTACACCTTGTTGTTCACTTGATTACTGTAGTTATCAAGTTGTTGTAGTTTGCACTAAACTGTTATTCTTATACATAGAACACATCTATAAACACATTGGTGCATGGGTAATTTATACACGGAACAATAGTATTTGATTTGTTAACACTGATACTGATATAGAACAATATGCTCTGATACAACTAAAAGTAGCTCACACTTCTCTAAATTATACATTCTATAAATAATACTCTTAAGTTTACTAGCCTATAGCTCATCAATGATGAATGAAGGTTTACATATGTCAACGCCCCATTTACTGAACAAAACACTAATTACCTACACTAAATGAATACTAATATGATACTTACTCAATGTGAACACTGGTATGATACACGATTAGTCCATGCACACACCACACTTGTAACCTCTGTTTCCAATATTTTAAATAAACTTTTGATATTTTTTAAATAAATAATTTTCCTAAAAAGTTTTTTTTTTAAAAGAATGAAGCCTAATATTAGTTGAAAGGCAATTTGTTAATTATGAAAGAGGGGGTGTCATACTAGTAAATAATTGAAACTTCTAGATATATTTCAAGAACCTCTAACTAACTCATAACTAATTCTCAACTAATTTAGGGACAAGAAGGTTCCTAGAATCCCTATAAATAGGGGTACTCTCTACATAATTAATCATTCCAATTATTTTCCAAATCTTTTCTTTTCTTTTCAGTTATTGTTCCTTTTGTCCATTGGGCTCGGCCCAAGGCTTTGTTTAAGTCTCAGCAGAGACTGAGAGGGAGTAATCTCTCATTCTCTCATCCATAGAGTCGTTGGTTTCCCGCCCATTCCAAGAATCTCAACATTCCTGTAACAGCTTCGGCGCGGATGAGCTTCGAGCTCCAGCCAGCGATCGTCATGGGGTCACCGACGTCGAGGCTCGTCATTGCTAGCTAGGAATCCGTCTACTCAAAGTCCTCTTCGGTGTCAGCGTCGCTGTTGTGTCGTGTATCGCTGTTGTGTCGTGTATAGAGGATCGAAGCACGGAGCTCCCGGCCGTGGCTGTAATGGTTGGTTTCAAAATTTTATTTTTAATCATTATTATTGTTTATTTGAAAATAAAAGTTTATCGAAAGAATAGTTTTCAAATTTTTTTATATTATTTTAATAATAAAATGTCTTGGGTTCCCACAATTTTAATATAATATTATTATTTATTTTTAAATTTTTTAAATATTTTTATTGGAAGTACTAGTTTTGTAGCTTGTCATTCATGGATTAGGAATTAATTAGTGTAAATGATTTGGTTTAATTAGAATCGTAATAAATTAGGACAAAATCAATTATCGAATTATCAAAATACCCTTTCCTTTTAACTAAATTCATTAGCTTCCTAAAAACTACTACCTCTTCCTTAGCAATTCCAACTTGGGAAAGGGGGTCCAATCCCCTTTGCTTTGGCTCTTTACAACCTTTAATAGCTAATAAGGATAAGGAGGGTGATAGTTTAATATATAAGGAATTGCTTATATATATAACTAAGTTCCTTTTTTACCTTATAAAAGCTTTCAACCTCCCTTTTTTCACCATCCTTCCTAAAACCATCCCCTACATATTTTAGACCATCTCTACATCCTCTACAAACCCTAGAAAGCCAAGGCAAGTTCTCCTACTCTTTGTACTCTTGGTACAAGTCTCCTTTTGTATCATTTTTATATTGTTTCTAATTTAATTTTATTGTTCAAAGTAAAGTTTATATTTTAGATAAATTCTGAGATTAATATATGTCGTTTAGAACATGTTTCTAAGAGTATTTCGTTAAGATGACACACCCGTAAGATGCTTGGACATAAAATAGAACTAGATTCATACGTGCTAAATTCGTTCCTACGGCACAGTGTTTTCTCGAGTCAGTTTTCATCTACCAAACCCTGTCAAAATTTAATTATGTTTAAACGAAAATCATTGAAAATTTCATAAGTTTTCTAATTGTATGATACGATAGGGTTTGAATTTATAGGATAGGAGTTATAGGTCATGCAACAGTGGTGTGGAATCCTGGAATCAAATTCTGGAACCTATGTGCACAGTTTTGTGTATGCCAGATTTGACCTATTAAACTTTTTCCAAACCAGAATGTCTGAACAAAAAATATTGAAAATTTGATAAGATTTTTAACCGAATATGATACAATAGCATTCGGATGTATATAATAGGAGTTATTGGCCGTGCACCATCGATGTACAATTCTGAAAACAAAATCTGTGATATTTTATACCTTATTCCATAGGCATGTTTTGACATTTTAAACGTTGTCAAAATTCAATTATGTCTTAACAAAAATCGAAGAGAATTCGATAAGCTCTCTAACTGTATATAATTTGATAGTATTTAGATTCATATAATAGGAGTTATGCTATGTACAAAGTAGGGTATATTTGTTGAAAATTTTGTGCAATTTGGTTTTGTGCTTCTATGCATTTACTGTCTATCCTATTAACTGCGTATGACCGGTGTAGAGTTGTTTCAACGAAGGGACTTTAATCCATGTCAATTCTACGAAGATTTACTCCAGGTCGGTTATATTACTGTGTTTTGGAGCTCGAAATACAAAGCAGACTCTGTCCGAAAATCTAAGGATTTTGGAAGATGGCCTAATTTCAAAGTTCAAATGTCGTGGTATCGTACCAAACCCTAAACCTAGATGAATGTATATCGACTTGAGTCAGACTCACTATATTCGAGAAATACTTGGAGGTCAACTGTCTAAGTCTTGAACTCGTAAGAACATGAACATTTAAATATGTACGCGATCAAATTTTCAAATCTTGTTTTCTTGGTTCTAGAATACCCTGTTAACTGTATTCTCGTATTACGTGAGATTAACATGTATAGAAAATTTATTTGGTATTATTCCAATAGTTGGAAGCATTCCTGCAAGTGATACTTGTATTCCAGAAATACAAATCAAGATGCATACTTGAGCCGGAAAACAAAGTTTTAATTATTATAATGTACTTAGGATTGATTGTGATTGTAGAATACAGCATTGGACGGGGAGAATAGTTTGAATCACATCGTATAAAATCTTGGCAATATAAGTAACAAAATTGATCAATACATATAGCTATAGCTCCTTCGCAAGGCCTTGCATTGAGAGTGGGTGAATGCTTACATCACTCAGCTACATGTATCTCGTGTTATCTGTAAATGTTTACCCTAATTCGATAAATAGTCAAATTTGGAATTAAATGATGTTATGATTTATTGCTCCCGAAGTTCAGTGGCCGAACTGCTAAGCACCGTGCCTACCTGCCATCACCTAATCCCTGGTAACGAGATTATTGCCTAGATAGTGCTCGTGACATTACGAATGTGAGATACAAATATGTTCTCTAGACTTTGCATCATCATATAGGAAAATAAATTTTCTTGTGACTGTGTTAGTGACTTCATGACTTAAGAAACAGTTTTGGATTGCATTAGATTAAGACCACTTTAGAAGTTATTTTAAAGCAACATTATATCATGTACTTAGAGTTTATTCGGTTTAGATTTCTATTGTACTTGGTCTTTAGTATCATATTATTTCATCTTCGTTGAATCGACGACTTGCATGTCTTTGATGACCTAGTTTTTATTAACTAGATGAAGGCTGGGACGAAGACGAGATTCTCCCCTTGTATAATATGGACAAGTCTGAAGAATAAAGGATGTCGCATGAAGAACAACTTTATTTTGTGTTCATGTATACTCCCCTCGTATATGTGTATTAATCTTTGTGGGAGATAGTTATATGGTTGTATATTTTAGTGAGTAGCTTGTGTAAACCCCCTCGACCAGATTCCAGTATTTTAGGAATATTTTTCACAATTTAGGATTTGTTGCAATATTTTAATTTATTTTGCTTACATATCCTATTGACTTGTGCACCTGTCCATCACCTAATTATTTGGAACTTTATCTTGACCATTATCCTCGAACAAAGTTCGCATACCTCTCCTAGACATGCCAGTCTACCATCCTGCACTTTGTGCAACTCCCAGATACTCAGTTTTGAGCCTCGTATGAGACGCACAAATCTCGTTACAAACGCCCGTATTTAATTCCTATTTTAATTCCCAGACCTGTACCCATCCCTGTTCCAATAGAGATTTGAGGCCCAACATGCAACCGTTTTGCCCAGACAAAAATACGTTATTTTTCTACACTGAGTATACTACATTTAGTATATTGACACCGTAGAAAAATTATGGCCCTACCTGCCTCTAAATAATTAGAGAACACCGTGCGCAGTATTTATTTATTAAATAAATACGATGACCCGTATCACCCAGAAAACCAGGCCCAGTCCCTGCCCAGACTCACCCCCACCCCCTCGGGACCCTCGCACAGCTTTTCCCTTCAATTCGGTGAAATTTAGAATTTTCGGGAATTGGGAATTTTCCCAGACAATTTCGTAATTGCACAATTTCCCAAAATAGGACCTTTGCGCAATTTATGAAATTACATGGACTTTTCTGCAAAATTTGCATATGAGGTGTCATCCCCTGATTGGCCGGTGAACGTGCACCGTCCATTCCAAAAGGAGTCCAGATTCGATGTATTTACATTAAGTAAATATCTTAAATGTAAATTACCATTTTTACCCTTTAATTATTTCTATAAAATAAAAGAAATTAATAGAAAAATAAAATCAAAACCTAAAAATCTACCCCCCCTCTCCCCGCAGCCGACCCCCCCCCTCGCTGGAGCGGCAGCCGACCCCCGCCGCCGGAGCCGCTCCGCCTCGCCGGAACCCCCCCCCCGCTGGCGATCTCCTTCTCCTCCTCTTCCCTCCATCGCCGCCACCTCCAAGCTCGCCACCGCCACCCCGCAGCCCCCTATCACAGCCACCACCGTCATCATCATCATCAACCACATCCACCACCACCACCCTCCATCACCAGACTCCTCCTCCTCCACTCCGCCGCCACCACCATCCTCCACCACCAGCACCAACGCCACCACCACGACCCACTCCTTCTCCTCCTCTTCACCATGGAACTCCTCCCCCTAACCCTAACCTCGCCCGAGCCGCCACCCCTCGGCCGCTGAGCTCAGCCCAGCGCCCAGCCGCCTTCCACCTGACTTCTCCCCCACTGCGGCTTCAGACTCCGGCCACTGTCCAGCTCCGACTCGCTGTGCAGACTCCGGCCAACTCCTGAACGATGCCCAGAGCTCCTCCGTCGACGAGTCGACGACCCCGGAGCCCTAGCCGCAGCGCCATGCCCTGCCCGGACGCCCCGCTGACCGACGAGCTTCGCCTGAGCGCTTCCAGCGAAGCCCCGGCGAGTCTCCACTGGACTCGGACTGGACACAGCGGCTGGACACAGCCCGGGCACAGCAACCAGGACACAAAACAGTCCCCCAGACACAGGAAAAATTCATTCCACGGAGCCCTGTTCAGGTAACTCGTTCTATCTCCTCGTAGTTCCGTTTTTAATTCCGTCAATTGTGACACGTAGGCTATGTGACCCTCTCGGTGCCCGTGCAACCCGCTTGGTGCATCGCGTCCTGTGGCGATCGCGGCACGCGATCCAAAAATAGGAAAGCAACGACCCAATTCACCCCGGAACTGGGTACGCCCCGCCAAACGGGACGACTTGGTCGTACGCGATCTTTACCGAAACGTGCGCGACGTTGATACGGACGTGTAGGAATTCGGAGAAGTTGATTTGGATGTGCGTGCACACCGGAATCAACGCGTATCCGCCGACACCGCCCCGTATCCGTCAGTTCTGGAACACGCTGCAACTTTGTGTACACACGTCGGATCGAGACAAAACTTGCGCCATCGGACTCGTAGCGATACGCTGGTCCTGTGAGCCAAGTTTGGTTCGATTCTGAGAACGTTGACAAAATCCCGTATCGCGGGCCCCACAGGCTCCACTTAACGGGCGATTTTGTGACCGGCTCATCGGAATCCAATTCTAGAAGTTCCGTTGGGTTCGTATCATCGTTCCTGACTTGTTGACACTAAGTTTGGCGAATTTGGAGACCATTGACCCTGGCACGTTTTCCGGTGCAAAGCGGCCCACATGTGGACCCCGCTTTGACCAGAAACTGTCATTTTTGCCCCTGTGTCCAAATTGGACTTAAGGACAGACATTTCTAGCTATTTGTTATTTTCTGAGACTGTTAGTGATGTTTATTTCAGTATCCGGAGACATTTATTCTGAGGCCATAGTTCTGACTTTTGGCATTTGACATCTGGACATTATATTTGCAGCTCTCCCGCCAGGCAAGTATACCTTGCCTTGTTGTACTGTTTAAATTCAGTTCTTGCTAGTTACATGTTTATTTATTTTAATATTATATAAATGTGCGCGTCCGAGAACACTCGGGTGCAGTCAACGAAGGCGTTGACGTTAGGATTGTATCTGACCTAGTGTCTAGTAGACCCACCTAAAGTTGTGAAGTTATTGATATGACTTTCAGGCCTTGACACGTATCATTATACGTCACAGAGTGAGTTCATGTAGGGACGCGTGCCTCATATTCGACTGGCCATCGGTGTGAGCAACATGTGTAACGATATTTAGCTTAGTTTATTTCTATGGAGACTTGCATCATTATACGAGATGTCCACGTCGTTTTCACGACTTGTATATCCTTGGGTGGGGAAGATATCTAGTAGACGTATGGGACACCCCCTTCTTGAGTCTTTTATCCTTCGTACCATGCTCCTCGGAGATGGTCGATTGCAGAGCTATCCGTGTGTCCGGGGGCATATGACACATATACTAGCCAGTCATGACGATTGGTGAATTACGTCAGCATATGTCAAGCCTACACATTCCCATGCGTACTACAAGGTCTTTAAATTGCATTCACTTAGATGGTTAGCACACCCTATTTATTTATTCAGTATTTACATTATGGCATGTCATTTTTATGTATCTTGCTATGTCCCTCTGAGGACCTGGTCCCCTGCCAGGTGTATATTTTCTTGAGTATTCGCAGGAGCACAGACCCGGACATGTTATGTTTATCCCGAGGAGGTCTTCTCTTCGAGCCTCGAGATTGTCAGATGTTGTTCTTTATGGTGTGTATTCTGGTTCCTTTTGTATTCTATTTCGGCAGTAGATTTGATTTCATCTGACTGTCATTCTTAGATATCTGTGTTGAGATCTAGTTACATGATTATTGGTTATTTATATTTGATTCTGTGGATGAGATTTAGATATTACCCTGTGACTTGTGATCAGTTTTACCACTTATGAATTATTGTTCATTATACAGCGTAAGCACGTATATATGGTTTCCATATATTGGAGTTGCCATATATACGGGCCAGCTGGCATGGTTACGTGACCTAGTCCTACGTATTTTGGGACTGGGGCGTGACATGTTTTTAGTGGTGGCCCATGCAGGTCGGAGCATATTGTCTCGGTTACGTTACTGTACCGAGCAAGCCTGCACCTAGGATTAGAATATAGAATCTCATCCCAATTGACTATGACTTATCTTCTTTCCAGTTCGTCCTACTTACATAATTGCATCCTGCTTGATTCATGTGCTTCCCTGATAATTCTTTTAGTATAATCCCTGCTAGAATATAGGAACTCCGATTAATAGGATGATAATTAAGGTAGTATTCCTAATAAGAATACCACTAGGGCTTTGACATATCCTTAAGTTCGGATTACTTAGTGAACCCTAGCCTTCCTGACTTCCTAAGTAAACCCTAGCCTTCCTGATTTCCTAAGTAAACCCTAGCGTCACTTACCTATAGATTAACTTACCCTTATCCCTTGACGTATTTATATATGACTTGAGAATAGTAAAAACACTACTAGGATTAGTTAGAGATTGACCATAGTATTGCCCTTAGTCTTAAGAAACTAATAGAAATTCAAGGTTGGATACTAGAACAGAAACCCTCATCCTATGCTTGGATAACCAGAGTTTTACGCCAGAGACTCTTTACCCTTGTTGGCGTAAAACCCATTTGACCGTTGTTAGCATAAGAGCCAAACCCCTGCCTAGTTGGCGTAAAAGCTAAATCATGTAGAAGCTTGTCCCCTTTACGCCGCCCTTAGTCTTCCTTATCCTGCGTATGACGCATCATGTCAGCCACGTAGGTAACTGCCATGCGCAAACCTGATGATTCATAGATAACCAGCGTAGAGTAACCTGTTTAGGCATAACATAAGAATAGGATGTTAGCGTATTTGTTACAGCCTTAGCTTTCCCCAGACACGACCAAATCCTGCGCAGAGATACGCCTCGAGCCCTGTGCAAAAAGAAACAGCTTTTGACGGGACATCTGGTTTTGTCTCACCTCGAGCGTAAATTGACTTATATCCAATACGTCCCTAAACGACAACCTAGATCTCCGTGCAAACCATCATCAAACTATCCCCTCGATCGTTGTACAAGTACTTTTGTCAGATGTCATGATTCATTAACTTGACTGACAAATTCATGAATTTCTTGTACAATTTCACGCTGCAGCGTATGCTAGACTTTTTATGCTGGCAGATATTTTTACGCAACCTTTAGGCAATACTTTACCCGCATACTTTTACGCCCAGACTTTCACGCAGACTTTTACGCGGACAGCTCTGAAGCTCTACCTTACGCTTCTCTGTTTTACGCGGATAGCTCTAAAGCCATGCGTTACGCCAAATTATTGTATCCCTGCATTACGCAGACAACCTCGAACCCCTACTTTACGTAGACTTCCTTAAATCTCTGTTTTAGGCGGACATCCTATAGTATTTATATAGATTGTAGAACTTAGAAGGCCACGCCTCTTTTGGGTCAACTAGCGACTTAGACCAGGAATTAGAATAATAACTGTAGATTTTGTGGTCTTGTCTTTTTGTGAATTTGAATTGTTTGAAATTTCTCACATCATAATCTAGCGTACTTATATTTACCATACTACCTTGACTTATGCCACTATTATAGTCTAGTTTTGCAAGCTTATTCCTTATCAAGCTTGTTCTTGAGAGATGTATTATTGGAGTACTACACTAATACATTTCAGAATCAGTGTATTACGGTCTGATCAACCATAGTGCACTTGGTTCGCCCTTCACATAACTACCTTACGTGGATTGAGATATATAGTGATTAGTAGACGGATGTACTTGTCCGCTAGATATGTCTGAGCATATCGTATCAGCTACATAACTGTACTGATACGAGCATGTGAATAGGAATTATCAAAATAGCATTTCAATCCACAACTGCCTTGATAATTCCCCTCGAATTCTTTAAACGCATTGATTCCCACGCTTCTAATCTATTACCACCCCCTTGAACTCTTGATTATTGTTTATCGTCTTCCCCTATTTCGGAAAGACGAAACCTCGTGCTTAGTATAAATACGGAGTGTTTTGTTTCTGTAACCATTTCTGTTTGTTTCTTGGGTAATTACCAAACTCTATTATTAGATTAGATTGCAGTTTAAAACGGTGCTATATTTAGAATGACCTACCTACCTACCTACCTACCTGCGTTTTATTACGTTCCTGATACTTGTATCCCTATGACAGCAAAATTTTATTTTTGCCTCGTAACTTGAAGCAAGATTCATAACTCAAGTATTATGAAAAAGAAAATATCATTTTGCTATCAGGAGTCTAAATGGATTTTACCGGATGAATAACTGACTGACTCCTGAATGGATAACAGCACCTATGACTAGGTTGACTGGTAAGGATCCAGAATTCCTATAAACCAACGAGTGTCAAGCCGCTTTCGAGGAGTTCAAGAAGCGACTGACCACAACCCTCGTATTGATTATTCCATCCGGAGCAGGAGTTATGTGATCTACAGACGCATCAGGAAAAAGTTTGAGATGCGTATTAATACAGGATGGCAAGGTAATGACAGATGAATCTAGACAGTTATGAGTGCATGGGAAGAATTTGGAACTTGCAACCATTGTAATTACTTAGAAGCTATGAAGACATTACTTATATGAGGCAAATCGTAAGATTGTACGGCATACCAGTCAGCATTGTACCCGACAAGGATTCGCATGACCAGAGTTGGTGATCAACACCGAAGAGACCGTTAAGTATATACAAGGACACTGGCGAGCAGTGCAAGACAGACAGAAGCAGTGGGCAGACCGTCGTCATCGTCCCTTAGAATTCAAAGAGGACGATCATGTCTTCTTGAGGTTATCACCATTAGGCCGAGACCTGTCATATCAAGAGCAACCCGCGGGAACCCTTGACCATCGAGAAAGGTATTGAAGAACCAGTCTATCCCCTTGATCCGCGTAGCATGGAAGCATGACGCGCCAGGAGAATCAACTCAGAAGCGCGAGTACGACATGCGTAAACGTCTTCGAACCTATTCTTAACCCAAGATATAAATTACTTGTTAAATTATATCTTATGACGTCTTTGACTTCTACCGTGGCTTAGTTTTAATTTCGAGGACGAAATTTTTATAAGTTGGGTAGATTGTAAACCCCCTCGACCAGATTCCAGTATTTTAGGAATATTTTTCACAATTTAGGATTTGTTGCAATATTTTAATTTATTTTGCTTACATATCCTATTGACTTGTGCACCTGTCCATCACCTAATTATTTGGAACTTTATCTTGACCATTATCCCCGAACAAAGTTCGCATACCTCTCCTAGACATGCCAGTCTACCATCCTGCACTTTGTGCAACTCCCAGATACTCAGTTTTGAGCCTCGTATGAGACGCACAAATCTCGTTACAAACGCCCGTATTTAATTCCTATTTTAATTCCCAGACCTGTACCCATCCCTGTTCCAATAGAGATTTGAGGCCCAACATGCAACCGTTTTGCCCAGACAAAAATACGTTATTTTTCTACACTGAGTATACTACATTTAGTATATTGACACCGTAGAAAAATTATGGCCCTACCTGCCTCTAAATAATTAGAGAACACCGTGCGCAGTATTTATTTATTAAATAAATATGATGACCCGTATCACCCAGAAAACCAGGCCCAGTCCCTGCCCAGACTCACCCCCACCCCCTCGGGACCCTCGCACAGCTTTTCCCTTCAATTCGGTGAAATTTAGAATTTTCGGGAATCGGGAATTTTCCCTGACAATTTCGTAATTGCGTAATTGCCCAAAATAGGACCTTTGCGCAATTTATGAAATTACATGGACTTTTCTGCAAAATTTGCATATGAGGTGTCATCCCCTGATTGGCCGGTGAACGTGCACCGTCCATTCCAAAAGGAGTCCAGATTCGATGTATTTACATTAAGTAAATATCTTAAATGTAAATTACCATTTTTACCCTTTAATTATTTCTATAAAATAAAAGAAATTAATAGAAAAATAAAATCAAAACCTAAAAATCTACCCCCCCCTCTCCCCGCAGCCGACCCCCCCCCTCGCTGGAGCGGCAGCCGACCCCCGCCGCCGGAGCCGCTCCGCCTCGCCGGAACCCCCCCCGCTGGCGATCTCCTTCTCCTCCTCTTCCCTCCATCGCCGCCACCTCCAAGCTCGCCACCGCCACCCCGCAGCCCCCTATCACAGCCACCACCGTCATCATCATCATCAACCACATCCACCACCACCACCCTCCATCACCAGACTCCTCCTCCTCCACTCCGCCGCCACCACCATCCTCCACCACCAGCACCAACGCCACCACCACGACCCACTCCTTCTCCTCCTCCTCACCATGGAACTCCTCCCCCTAACCCTAACCTCGCCCGAGCCGCCACCCCCCGGCCGCTGAGCTCAGCCCAGCGCCCAGCCGCCTTCCACCTGACTTCTCCCCCACTGCGGCTTCAGACTCCGGCCACTGTCCAGCTCCGACTCGCTGTGCAGACTCCGGCCAACTCCTGAACGATGCCCAGAGCTCCTCCGTCGACGAGTCGACGACCCCGGAGCCCTAGCCGCAGCGCCATGCCCTGCCCGGACGCCCCGCTGACCGACGAGCTTCGCCTGAGTGCTTCCAGCGAAGCCCCGGCGAGTCTCCACTGGACTCGGACTGGACACAGCGGCTGGACACAGCCCGGACACAGCAACCAGGACACAAAACAGTCCCCCAGACACAGGGAAAATTCATTCCACGGAGCCCTGTTCAGGTAACCCGTTCTATCTCCTCGTAGTTCCGTTTTTAATTCCGTCAATTGTGACACGTAGGCTATGTGACCCTCTCGGTGCCCGTGCAACCCGCTCGGTGCATCGCGTCCTGTGGCGATCGCGGCACGCGATCCAAAAACAGGAAAGCAACGACCCGATTCACCCCGGAACTGGGTACGCCCCGCCAAACGGGACGACTTGGTCGCACGCGGTCTTTACCGAAACGTGCGCGACGTTGATACGGACGTGTAGGAATTCGGAGAAGTTGATTTGGATGTGCGTGCACACCGGAATCAACGCGTATCCGCCGACACCGCCCCGTATCCGTCAGTTCTGGAATACGCTGCAACTTTGTGTACACACGTCGGATCAAGACGAAACTTGCGCCATCGGACTCGTAGCGATACGCTGGTCCTGTGAGCCAAGTTTGGTTCGATTCTGAGAACGTTGACAAAATCCCGTATCGTGGGCCCCACAGGCTCCACTTAACGGGCGATTTTGTGACCGGCTCATCGGAATCCAATTCTGGAAGTTCCGTTGGGTTCGTATCATCGTTCCTGACTTGTTGACACTAAGTTTGGCGAATTTGGAGACCATTGACCCTGGCACATTTTCCGGTGCAAAGCGGCCCACATGTGGACCCCGCTTTGACCAGAAACTGTCATTTTTGCCCCTGTGTCCAAATTGGACTTAAGGACAGACGTTTCTAGCTATTTGTTATTTTCTTAGACTGTTAGTGATGTTTATTTCAGTATCCGGAGACATTTATTCTGAGGCCATAGTTCTGACTTTTGGCATTTGACATCTGGACATTATATTTGCAGCTCTCCCGCCAGGCAAGTATACCTTGCCTTGTTGTACTGTTTAAATTCAGTTCTTGCTAGTTACATGTTTATTTATTTTAATATTATATAAATGTGCGCGTCCGAGAACACTCGGGTGCAGTCAACGAAGGCGTTGACGTTAGGATTGTATCTGACCTAGTGTCTAGTAGACCCACCTAAAGTTGTGAAGTTATTGATATGACTTCCAGGCCTTGACACGTATTATTACACGTCACAGAGTGAGTTCATGTAGGGACGCGTGCCTCATATTCGACTGGCCATCGGTGTGAGCAACATGTGTAACGATATTTAGCTTAGTTTATTTCTATGGAGACTTGCATCATTATACGAGATGTCCACGTCGTTTTCATGACTTGTATATCCTTGGGTGGGGAAGATATCTAGTAGACGTATGGGACACCCCCTTCTTGAGTCTTTTATCCTTCGTACCATGCTCCTCGGAGATGGTCGATTGCAGAGCTACCCGTGTGTCCGGGGGCATATGACACATATACTAGCCAGTCATGACGATTGGTGAATTACGTCAGCATATGTCAAGCCTACACATTCTCATGCGTACTACAAGGTCTTTAAATTGCATTCACTTAGATGGTTAGCACACCCTATTTATTTATTCAGTATTTACATTATGGCATGTCATTTTTATGTATCTTGCTATGTCCCTCTGAGGACCTGGTCCCCTGCCAGGTGTATATTTTCTTGAGTATTCGCAGGAGCACAGACCCGGACATGTTATGTTTATCCCGAGGAGGTCTTCTCTTCGAGCCTCGAGATTGTCAGATGTTGTTCTTTATGGTGTGTATTCTGGTTCCTTTTGTATTCTATTTCGGCAGTAGATTTGATTTCATCTGACTGTCATTCTTAGATATCTGTGTTGAGATCTAGTTACATGATTATTGGTTATTTATATTTGATTCTGTGGATGAGATTTAGATATTACCCTGTGACTTGTGATCAGTTTTACCACTTATGAATTATTGTTCATTATACAGCGTACGCACGTATATATGGTTTCCATATATTGGAGTTGCCATATATACGGGCCAGCTGGCATGGTTACGTGACCTAGTCCTACGTATTTTGGGACTGGGGCGTGACAGCTTGTATACTTTCTTTTGAAGACCGAACTCAGACTTATGAGTTGTAATTGTAAAAGTTTGATATTGTGAGTATACTTAGTTCTTACTTGTTGATGGTTTAGATTTACCCTATAGTTTATCCTAGAACTTACAGGCAATAATCGTGGTAACGAATATAGGTTTATTGGTAAAGCACATAGCTTGGGGATGTCCGTTATGTTCTCGACTTACCATATATTAGGGACATGACAATGGAAAACGACCGCGTAGCTATGATGACGATAAATCACGGTGGCGCGACGAGCGCTCTTCTCTAGCGGCACAGCGAGGACAGCAGTAGTTCCAGAACGAGTGGCAAATCGGCGATGTCGGTGACGAATCGAGCTCAGCTATTGACGTAGATGATCATCAACTGGACGACAACGACGAATAAGTTCTTGATCGGTCGATCAACATCCTGATATTGATACCATGTTCTTGATCGAAGGGGTGTGACAATTTTGGAACCCAATCGATCGATTATGCGAGTTTCAGTCGAGCTCTTCAATAGGTGAGTTCATTATAGTTTGATTTTTGATCTCTAGATTCGGGATTTCCTTCTTAAAATTCATTCTGATAATTTGAAGTGAACTCTGAATTCGGTTTCTTGATCTACATGCCCTTTGCTACTTCGTTTCAGTCCAATAAGACACCGCACAGTGACACAGTCATTTCTGGTCACTACGCGTGTCAGCGAATTGAACACCCGGCCACATCGTTTGTAGGAACAAAATCGAACTTCCTTAAAAACTTAAGTGAGTTATCTATACATCTTCTCCTTAAATTCTTGATCTGTTTCTTCAAATTCGGGAGTTCAATTCATAACATGGATTCAATTTCCAAACTCGCACATCAACTGTTCGATCGTATGCTTCTGAGAAGTTCTACGTTGGCAGGATCTTTGCAAGCGTGTACAATCGACGTCTGTTAAAAGGTAAATTCTGCTCTGCCGTCCAATATTGAGTCTTGTCTCAAGTATGACACCGAGGTGAGAGTTATCTTTCCCATCTTCCTTCTTTTTCATCATGATGTTCTGTTTTGGGAGATTAGAGCACTGTGGTTAAATACCTTTACTCGGGTGTGGTGATATAGTTTAAGAGAATATTGGGTTTTGAAGAGGCTTGATATAATCTCTTTATGGGTCAGGAGAAACCATAGGTCTGTAGTATAAACGTTCAGTGGGTTATATATATATATATATATATATATATATATATATATATATATATAATCTTTTTGGTCTTCCACCTGGAGGATTTGGACTCTTAGTATAGAAATTCAGGAAATGTTTAGAAGATCTTTCTTATGAAATTTTGTATTACTAAATAGGATTTGAATTTAGAAACTATTTTAGTATAAAATTAATGATTGGATAATCTAGAATTGGTTATGACTTCGTACTTAGAAATTTCTAGAAGATTCTTAACAAAACTAAATATGTTAAGAGCTAAGGATATTAATAGAACTTTAAGGTTTTGAAGAGCTAGAATAGAATTTCTAGTTTATTTCTAATTCCTTTAGTGAAAGCTTGTCAGGGCAGGGTTGGATTCCGTTTGTCCCGTAATTTTTTTCACAAAAAATTTTCATGTCAAAATTACGACTTAGTTTTTGCATTTGTATTTGCCTCTCGCAGCTTCTTGGTTTGGGGGAACGATTTTTGCGTTTTTTTTCCAACAAAATGGTATAAGAGCTTTGGGTTCAAAGTATCGGGAGTCAGAGTTGACAATTAAGCCAAGGATAAGAGATGGATATGAAGCCGAGCACATGACTGATGGAGCAAAAATAAAAGATTTGCTCTTCGTTAAGAAGCTGCATCTTCCAGTATTTGCTTCCGAGAAGCTTGGTGATAAATCGGATGATGGCTGGAAGTTCAAGCATATACAGGTGTGTGTGTGTGTGTGTGTGTATATTAGGTCGTTCGATGATGAGAACTGTAAACCCCCTAATTTTTAATTTTTAATTTTTATTATTTAATTAATGGTATTATGTAATTATTGAGATTAAGGAAGAATTTTTATTATTTTAGCTAATTAGAAAAATATAAAATTCATGGATAGATATTTATGTATATTTAATTAATTACGAATATTACCCAAAAAATAATTTTTGGGTGTACAACTATTATTAAAGTATTGTAGATTTTTCAGAAAATTATTTTAGGTACAACCCTATTTATAAATGGCTATATATATATATATATATATATATATATATATATATATATATATATATATATATATTGGGTAATATAAAAGAAATAATAATAAAACCTGAAACCCAAACTTAAAACCGGAAACCGGAAACCCAAACCAAATCAAACCCAAAACCCAAAACAAAACCCAAAACCCGAAACCCCCTCAGCTACAGTAACCCCCGACCCCTCCGTTCAGTTGATGAAACCCACCCCCCCGACCCCTCTGTTCCTATCTTGAAACCCCCCTTCACTCTATTTATTCACCATCAGACCACCACCAGCCCTTCCCCTGCGTCCAGACGAACTCTCCACCGCCGTCGACCCCGTTGATCCCCATCGATCGCCGTCGCGTGCCGTCGCAGAACATACTCGCCCCAAAATCGCAATCAGCAAAGCACACGAGGTACCCTTCTTCCCATCTCCGTTTCTTCCTACACAGGTAACCAAACAATGAACCGTTGAATCCTATGTGAATACCACATGACCCCGATAAAATCTGTTTAAATAGTTTAGTTTATCGTGTCCTGTATTGATCGTAAATCAAGACACAAAACAGGAAAAAATGACTTAGTTTTAATAACAGAAACTGTTCCAGGTACACGTGTTTGAGTCCCATTCTCTCCAAAATGGCACGCTATGCTAAAGTTTTACTTGAACAGACTTTTGGACAGCATAACCTAGTTTTAATCCCTTTAAACACTTTTCTAAATTCGATGTATTCTGTGATTTATTTAATGCTAAAATATGTCAAAAACTTGTTTTCGTAAACCCAAAATTTCTAGATATGGGATGCGTCCTACCAAACGAGACGACTTCGTCGTGTGAGGATTTTACCGAAAGGCGCGTATCGTCAACGCGGATGTGTGAGATTTTATGAAACTTAATTTGGATGTACGTGCACACCGGAATCAACGCGTATCTGTCAATAAACACCGTATTGGTCTATTTCGACACTTGTCATAACTTTATGTGTGCTTGTTGTTTCACAATAAAACTTGCGCCATCGGATTCACAGCGTTACGCTGGTCCTGTGACCCAAGTTTCGTTCGATTCTGAGAACATTGACGAAATACCTTTTCGTGGGCCCTACGGTTCCAATTGACGGGTGATTTCGTAACCGGCTCACCCGAATCTAATTTTGGATACTCCATTAAGTTCATGCCATCGTTCTGGACTCGTAGACACTAAATTTGTTAAATTTAGAGAAATTTATCTCTGGCACATATTTTGGTACAAAGTGGGCCACACGTGGACCCCGTTTTGACCCAAAACTGTCAATTCTGCCCCTGTGTCCAAATTGGACTTATGGGTTGTCAATCCTAGATATTTTAAGTATTTTGAAAATAATGGTGATGTTTGTTTCAGCATCCGGAGGCGTACTTGGAGATTCCACTTTTATAGGAGTAGTTGACGGAGTTCAGAACCCAGACAAGTGTACCTTGCCAACTTGTAGCAGATCCTGTTATATTATTTGCTTATGTTTCTTCCATATATATATATATACTCATATGAGGTACCTGTTCAACCTAGGACCGTGAGACGTTGCTTAGCGTCCGAATAAGATTCGGGTGTCGACGACGTACGCGGAGTCATATAACGTCATTTAGAAAGTTGATTCCACGATCCTATTTTTACGTGCTTGCTTTACTAAGTACGCCATCTTGTAGGAAACTTGACACTGTTTCATGTAATAGAATCTTTCTTGAGTTATTCATGGTGATTATGTATAGGCTTACAGGATTCGTGATATGAGACTTGTATATAGAGATATCATTATGACTAGTTGTACTAGCTAGAGTTCATAATCTTGCGTGTTATGGACATAAGACGTTGTGGATATGCGATATAAGATTACATTGGATGGAAAGAGACACACATGCTACAAGCTGATTATATATATATATATATATATATATATATATATATATATATATATATATATATATATATATATATATATATATATATACTACTGTAGGTTCTTTAGTCTCTGTATCAGAGCTTGGCACATTTACTGGCCCTACGAGATACTACTTGCTGCTATGGACTCCCCGACACAGAGCCTGTAGTGGTCTCAGCCTGAGTACTAGTGATGCTCTCATTTGCATTTCACTTAGCTGGTTACATAGCTTTCCATGAGAATCTTTTTTTTACTTACTGCATTTTATTTGTCTTGAGTGTTTATTGTACCTTGCTATGTCCCCTGAGGATCTGAATCCGGATTATGTTCTCAGGTACAGCAGAGTAGTATTATCCCGAGGTATACGGGACATGAGCTGACGCTGGAGCAGTACTGGCACCAGAGGACGAGGTTGTGCCAGAGGATTTTTCCTGAGTACTCAGTTACTTACTTCGTTATTTATGCTTAGTGTTATTTCATATATGGACTTATGGACATATGTATTTTGTGTTATTTTTTTTTTTATTGTGATAGGTTGTTCCCCGAGACAATACTTATGTGGACTTGTTGATGGACTATTTTTTTTATCTATTATCTTGACTGGTCTATCATATTATATTATGATTGCTTCCTATGGATGAGACTAGAATTATACTATGATAGATGGGGAAGACCTGTATTTATATATATTACAGCTTAAGTGCACTCTAACGGATTAATTAAATTGGGTTTGCCTATTGGAGTTGTGTTGCTGGCCATTGCCACATAGCTAGTCCCTCGGTATTTTGGGACTGGAGCTTGACAAGAACATATACAATCATGTTACCAATATAGAGCATGCAAGAACACTTTGAGAGAAGCTGGAATCTTTGTACGCAAAGAAGACCAGGATAAACAAGTTGTTCCTAATTCGAATGATGATGGTTTACGGTGCAAAGATGGTACATCCATTACGGATCACCTGAGTGAGTTCCAGGATATGGTTGACCAGTTATCCTCTATTGGAGTAAAGTTCGACAATGAAGGGACTATGGTTGCTTTATACGTTGTTAGACTTATAGTAGACCGTATGAGTGTCCATGATTGCTTCTACTCTAGAAGGCATGGTTACTCTGGACATTGCCAAGAACTAAGTGTTGAATGAAGAGATGCGCAAAAAATCTCAGGGCACTTCATATTCATCTCATTCAGAGACACTTATTTTAGAGAGCCGCGGGAGGAGTAAAAGCAAAGGTTCGGGTGATGGCAGAGAAAATAGTAGAGACAAGTCCAATGGTCGGTACAAAGACTCTGAGTGCTTCCATTATGGAATGAAGGGTCACATCAAGCAAAATTATTTTGCTTGGAAGAGAGAGAAAAATGACGACAAGGGAAAGCAAGGTAACAACACAACGATGGCTGACTCAACACATGGAGGCAATGTGATCATTGTAGGTGATGACGTAGTTATGAATCTCGTATGTAATGACAATTCTTGGCTGGTGGATTCAGGGGCTTCAGATCATGTAAATCATAATAGGACACTGTTTGTCACTTACACAATATGAGACTATAGAGTGTTGAAGATAGGAAATAAAAATGTGTCAAAAGATGTTTCTATTGGAGATGTCCATTTGAGAACCAAGACAGGTGCAATCTTATTCTCAAATATGTTTGTAATGTCCCAGATATTTGCTTTAACCTGGTATCGATTGGAAGGTGGGATAGCGATAGATTTTTCAATCTCTTTGGGAACTATCAGTGGAAGCTTTCCAGGGGTTCTATGGTGATTGCCAAAGGATAGAAGAAGTTCAGAATCTACTATATAAAAGAGAGCACATAGGGGGCACATGAGGTGAACACAATCACTGATGCATCTACCATATTATGGCATAGACGGCTTAGCCATATCAGCTAGATGCAAATAAGCTACTTGTTAAAAGAAAAAGTGATTCTGGGGCTCAAGTCTACAAAATTGGAGAGATACACGAGCTGCATTGCTGGCAAGCAAAATAGCGTGTCTTTCTAAAGTCATTCAAGTTCAAGGAAGACGACGTTGCTCAAGTTAGTTCACTCAGATGTCTGCGGTCCTATGAAGGTACAAACTATTGGTGGTGCTTCTTATTCTATTACTTTTATTGATGACTATTTTAGAAAAGTTTGGGTCTACGCTATAAAGACCAAGGATCAGGTGCTATCTATTTTTAAAATGTTTTAGGCCACTATTGAAAGGAAGATGGACAAGAAGTTAAAGTATATTTTGTCCGACAAAGGAGATAAATATATTAGTCCATTTGATGTATATTACAAAGAGCAAGAGATTCGACATCAGAAGACTCCGCCAAAGATACCTTAGTTCAATGGTGTAGCGTAGCATATGAACATGACACTGATGGAGAGGGTACGGTGTTTACTGTTAGAAGCAAACTTAGCGAACAATTATTGGGGTATGACTCTCAACATTACTACTTATGTTATTAGTCTATCTTATAGTGCTCATTTATAGGGTGATGCTCTTAATACAGTATGGTACTGTAAGGAGCCATCATACAAGTCACCTTCGAGTATTTGGTTATAAGGCCTTAGTGGATATACCGAAGAACGAGAGATCCAAACTTGAGCTAAAGATAAAGTAGTACATTTTTGTCTGCTATGGTCGGGATAAGTTTGGCTATATACTTTACGATCCAGTAGAAGAAAAGCTCCATAGAAGAAGGGACATGGTATTCGTCGAGGATCATACTATAACCCTCAGGATTCCAAGATGCTTTTGAGGCTGAGAAATTTTCTGAGTTAGAGTCATTATGCTTCGAGGTAATTCGAGAGGACACTATAGAGAATCCAGTTTTGGGGGAGCCAGTACATGGAGATGCTTCCAACTTTGATCATCAACCTGCTGATGGTGGTCAAGACAACCCTCGAAAGGATGAATATACAAAGGAGGCAGTTCCTGAAGGAAATGAGACTGTCCGTATAAATCCAACACCAGAGGTTCCATTGAGGAGGATCACCAGAGAGCGTCGACCATCTACGAGTAGTCACCGGATAAGTATGCACTATTGACTGATGGGGGGGAGCCCAAAAACTTCGTAGAGGCGATGGAAGACAAATATAGGCAGAAGTGGATGTAGGCCATATAGGAGGAGATGAGTTTCTTGCAAGCAAACTGCAATTATGAGCTAGTGCATTTGCCAAACGTAAAGAAGGCTCACCCTCGATACAAAGGGAGGCTGGTAATTAAAAGCTATAGTTAGTGAAAGGACGTAGGTTTTGATGAAATATTCTTGTCGGTCGTTGAGTCATCATCTATTTTGGTGGTACTAGCGTTGACAACCAGTTTAACTTAGAGATTGAGCAAATGGACATGAAGACGATATTTCTTGAGCAGGGTAAGTCATATTTAGTCTACCAGTTGAAGAAGAGTTTGTATGGTCTGAAGCAGTATCTGAGTTAGTGGTACAAAAAGTTTGAGTCATTTATAAGAGAGCATGTTTATAGGAGAGCATGGTTATGCACGTATGACTTCGAACCATTGTGTATTTGTAAAGTATTTTGTCGAGAATAATTTTATTATATTACTACTCTATGTGGATGATATCTTATTGGTGGGTTAAAATGCCACAAGGATATATGAGTTGAAGCACCAACTGGGTGTGACATTCTCTATAAAGGATTTAGGCGCAGCAAAGACTATTCTTGGGATGTAGATCTGCCGAAAGAGAGAGAGAGAGTCTAAAATGCTTTACTTGTCCTAAAATAAGTACATTTGTCAAGTAGTACTTCAAAGTTTCGGGATAAACGGGTCAAAGAAAATGAGCAACCCCTTTCTAGGTCACTTTAAGTTCCATACGAAGAAGTATCCATCTACCGAGGACGAAAAAGAAGATATGGAATAATTTGTGTATGCTTTAGCTGTAGGAAGTCTCATGTATGTCATGGTGTATACAAGGCCAGACATTGCTTATGTAGTTGACATGGTTAGCAGGTATCATTCTAATCCAGGAATGGTACATTAGAGTACGGTCAAGTAGATTCTATGATACCTTCAGGACACTGCAGTTTAGAAGCATTCATTTGGTAGTCACGAGCCAAAGTTGGTTGCTTATACTGACACTATATGGCTGAAGATGTAGACACGAGAAGATCTACTTCAGACTATGTTATGATGTTTGATATTGGAGCAGTTTTGTAGCAGTCGTAGTTGTAAAAGTGTGTTGTCTTGTCTTCTACAAAGGTAAAGTTTATTACGACGACGGAGGATTATAAGGAGTTATTATGAATGAAGAAGTTTCTGCAGGAAATGAGGCTTAAGCAACAATAGTATTTTTATCACTACTGCTTTTCCGGAGAGGGATATTTTTTATTTTTTCCTATTATTAATAATATTATAATATTGGCATTTCAAAAATCTATTATATTAAATAGTATTTCATAATTATTTAGTTATGGTGCATGATATGTATTATTTATTATAGTATTTAAAATATTGTTAGCATGTTACATTATATTTTGGACTTGTGTTAGTGGACCTAACTAGACTAGACTTGACTCTTGAACCAATAATTTATTAGTTTAAACTTGAGCCAAACATCTTAGCCATTTTATTAAGTTGGTGACTTAATTAGTCAAACCATTAGGAGTAGAACCTTCCTCCATAATCATTTTCTTCATGAAAAGCCCCAAAGGGCATTCATGACTTTTTATATCTCTTGTTAGCAAAGCATGTGGCCGGCCTATATGGAGAGGAGTAATTTCTCTCTACTCTCTTCTTCCATCCTAAAATTCTAGATTTAGAATTTTTTTTTTCAATTTTCTTCATTCCCTACACCAAATCTCTACCAAATTATCTTCCAAATTCATCACTACTTTACTATTAGAGACTCTAGGAGCAATGAGGAGACAAGGATCTATAATTTGGAGGAATTTGCACAAGTTGAGGCTTCTTTGTGTTCATTGGAGACTTTCATTGGGAATCCATCTCCCAAGAGCGAGCTAAATTGAAAGTAACATCATTCATCGTACGGCCAAACAATTTTATGGCTTTCTACGATTAACTAGCTAGGGTTATCACAGACATTAATTACTAAATACATGTTTTATTAATATTGCTACCACCGACACTGCAGTTAACCCGAATGGTCAAGGGTACGCTTGTCTAGTAACTTAAAAGCACAATCAACCATACAATAATATAACTTGTTACTTGTCATAAATAAAAATTGAACTTATAAGCATAAACTTAAACTTGTAATCCTAAACTTGGTTTATAAACTTGTCTTGTAACATAAACTTGTATATAAACTTGTCTTGTAAGTGCCGTAGCATGCGTAAACTTGGTCAGTCATGGAGCCCTTGCCTAGCAGGGTTGTTCCCTGCTGCATGGGGACCTTAAATATCGGGGTAGCTGGTAGCGCAATATTCTTCCCTTCCAATGATCTAGGTAAATCTTATCTTGTTTAATCATTACTAAATTATTTTAAGTTCTTGAATCGTGGACACTTGAGAACTCCCTAGAATGACGAGTCACGAATACGAGCTTTTCACGAGTTACCGTATTTGCAACACGTGATAAATTGGACATACTCACACTCGATTGCCCGATGCAAAATGCAAGGGATTATCATACCCAAATATTTCTACGGTATCGTAAGGATTGTGAACTTGTACATAAACTTGTCTTGTGAACTTACATGCAAAACCTATCTGGTATCATAAACTTGTATCGACATAAGGAAGCACACAATAATAATCACTAAAAATAATTACTAAATGAACATAATAAAAGGGAACACAAAATGTACACAAGAATTCCTGGCCGTATGCGTCCACTGGCCGCATGGACTCACTTGCCGTATACACCCACTTGTCGCATGTACTCACTTGCGGCATGCACCCACTGGCCACATGCACTTACTTGTCACATGCACCCACTGACCGCATGCACTTACTTGCCACATGCTTAGAGTTAAAGTCTACTCCTTGGGGCAAGTGCTGAGTGATGGGTCAATAAATGAAGTGTTAGTGAGGTGGCGTAAAGTGATAGATGTGACATGCCATGAATGCGTGTCAGAGAAAAGATAAAAGCATATAAGGTGTGCATGAAAAGACATACAGAAAAAGACACATATTTCACTTCTAAGTCAAATGACAGATGGGCTGCATGGGCTTCTGACCGCATGGACAACTGGCCGCATGAGCTCCTAGCCGCATGGACAACTCGCCCTAAGGGAAATCTTATGCGTTCAATGTTCTATGCATTCAGCTTAGAGACGCATATGCAGAGATAATCATGCACCTAACAAGATAGTCGTCATGCTGAAAGGGCACATGAAGCTGGGCGAATGGAACTCGTTCGTCCCCAAGTAGCACAAATCTAAGGGAAAAGCTCCAAAAATCCAAAAAAATTGTTCCTTCATAAATTTTTTATTTTTACTCCAAATCAAGTGAAACAAAAGCCAATTTACACGAAATAAAATACTCTAATATAAGGAACTAAGTTTTAATAGATCAAAATCAAGAAAAACTCAAAGAACCCATAAAAATCCTAAACTTAAAAATCAGATCTACAAAAATTTATACATCAAAATCCAAAACTCCAAGAACTAAATATGATCAGCAACTCAAGGAGAACATTTTCCATCAAATATATATTTTAAAATAATACACATAAAAAATCCAAAAAAAATTATGATTTCACCATTGAACAAGATGTACTTGCCTAAGAGTCCAGCGACTCCTTCCTAGCTAGGTCCGGTGTTGGGGTTCGGCTAGGGGAGGTGCACGAGGGTAAGTAAGAAGGGAGCAAGGAAGAAGAAAATGAAAATAAAGAAGAAAGAGAGGAGAGAAAAAAGCTCATATATATACAAAGAGGAAAGAAAAATGATTTAGTCATGGGTTCAGTCAAATAAACCGAACCAGATGTCCATTCTACATGCAGATCCTACACCAGGTCTATGGCAATGCCATTAGGTATTCTACTGGTCTCGTGTAGTCTCTCTCAACAACATGAAAATAATAAATAAAAAGACAAGAACCAACATGAGAAATACAGCAAGAATATATTATTAGAAAAATTAAATTCTAGAAATTCAAGAAATACCAAATCTGGAATCGGGTGTGACAGTGTAACTCATACACCGCACTTATGATTAACCAGGCCCGTGGTTCTTGAGCAGTACCCAAGCCGATCACATGTTGTCACTAGTACTCACTCACTTAGATAGTTGTATCTCTTTATTTCGATATATGATGATCGTACCTCTTGTATATTTTTTTCGTATTTACTTATTTCAGTATATTCCTTACATGCTTTATTCATCTAGTATATGCTCTCTATTTACTATTACATAATTTTTATTATTTATTGGAACTGTTGTTAGAGGTTTACTTTGCTCCAATCCTGACTGGATAATATTTTTCAGTGATTATTGTGTTCTCCATTCTGGGATCTCAGAATGTGACCTTAGACTAGACTTCTATTACCCTGTGGACTTGAGGTAATTTTGTAGAGTTTTAGTTAGTATTTCTTTCCATATCCTGCCTAGTTCATTCATTGTAGAATGTTATTGATTATCTTTTCTATTCATTCTTCTTTTAGATTATTATGATTGAGTACATAGTAGTACTGGTTGTACTAGTATGATAGATAGATAGATAAATGATAACCTAGACAATGTTCTACCGTCGATGTTGTGACATAGAATGGACGTACCCACGTACTCGTGCCCCGATCATGCGGGTGCGGATCATGACACATTTTTATGGTGGCCCATGCAGGTCAGGCTTCACAATTAGTACGATATCGTGGTAGTGTGACGGCTTAGTTGTACTGCTACGAGCCTGTGATATGATATATAATATATGACATTATGATGAGAATACTCAAATCATAAATTAGGACTTTTTGAGAGATTCCTGGGACGACACTTGAGAATCTTATTTTGAACTCAAATTTAAAATCTTGTTTTCTTATTTTTGTTCGCTCTCACTTGTTGTTATTGAATTTGATTCTTGATGATCGGTTGTTCAATTTAATTTTTGGTGTTCGTTGTTGAGTTTGATTTTATATCGAGATAAATTTTACAGACTAAATTACGGTATCTTATGATGACATGTTGATGAGGACAGTGAGAAAGGTAAAATATCTGCTTTGGTTATGGTGCCTAGGGTTTATCGCAGCCATACTAGCTGGCGTGGCAGAAACATAAAGACCTGACTTCAGATGTACATATCTTGGTTATAAAATTTAGAGTTTTTTACAACCATACCGGTTAGCATAGTGAGAATTCTAGATAACATGATTATAGAGGTATATACCTTAGTTATGGACTCTATCGTTTATCGCAGTTATGCTTACTAGCGTGGCAAGGATTCTGAGTAACATAATTTGGATAAACGTGTATGATTATCAGATTGTATCTTAAATTGGTTCTTAATGTATTATCTCTATCATTCCACTACTGTTATTATAGGATTTTGATCCATCATCTTCTTTAGCTCAGGAATAGAGATACCTTCGGTTCTTTTAGTCCAGTTCCTTATAGAGTTTTATTTTGTTAGTTCCTGAGGTTCCTTCGATAGTGTAATAATTTAGTAATTTGCAATTAGGTTTGTGTCTTTAAGTATCAGTGTTAATTGTTTGAAGTATAGCTTGTGAGTCTGTCAGTGGTTCTTGGTTGGACATGTGAGTTATAGGCATCAGTCTAGAGATAACTCATAGTACAGTACCGTGTAGCAATAGTTCTATGGTAGGTATCAGTCTAGCTGGTATTGGTACTAATGGTAGAAGGGAGAGTAGAGAGTATCGGTTGTGATTCCAGGAGTTAGTATCAGTGTCATCATGCATGTTCTAGGTAGATATAAGTTCATATAGTTGAGTGACCCATGTAATAATTAGGTATCACCAAATTTGTATTTGGAAATCAATGGAGGATGATATTCCAATTGGTACTCAGTTGTGTTGTGAGAAAGAGATATGTATTCAGGAGAGGTATTAGTGAGTGTGCCATGGTAGAATGGTACCCATAAGTATATATATGAGTGTGATAGTGTTAGAATATGTTGTGCTAGTAATAAGACTTATGCTATGTGTCGAGTGTTGGACATTAGTATGAGTAGATATGAGTATACTTGTATGTGTCTAGTATGGGTGTATCACCTAGTACTTGGGAGTATTGAAGTAGAGATTTGTGGGAAAAGCATGAGTGGTGAAGTGAAGTACCAGTTTTATGAGTATCAAGGAGTAGGGGTTTAGTATCAGATGTACCAATAGTGTGCCAGTGGACAAGTCAGTAACAATAATATTAGGTGCATGAGTCAAGGATAGTTATGGAGTTAGTAAGTATGATGGGGTGATCTAGTGAGTAAGCTAGTGTAAAGAATAGTGGTAGTGTGTATGATGAACTGTTGTGAGTAATAAGAAGTTAGTGTCCTAGAATATTAAGAACATATTATGTGTATAATTAGGAGCTAGTGTTTCTGTATCTAGAGTGCCTAGAGAGAGTAGCAGTATTCAGAGTACAACAAAGTTTAGTTGAGTAATGTACTAGTATCAGTAAATATCTTGTATGATCATATTAGATTGGTGTATTAGTTAATATGGATAGAAAGTATTTGGAAGTAAGAGTACAAGTGATCCAGGTAGTAAAGAAGAGAGGAAATCTATATAGAACACTACCAAAATAAGTCAAATAAGCGACGCTTAAAAATGTCGCTAAATTGGTAAAAAAATGTCGCTAATGAAAATTAGCGACATAATTAGCGATATTTAATGTTAGTCATATTTTATTAAGTCGCTGACAATAAAAAACGTCACTAAACGTCACAATAGTGACATATTTTAGCGACGTTAATGCGTCATAGTTTTAGCAATGTTTAGCGACGTGTTGTCATAATTTTAGCGATGGATAACATGTCGGTAAGAGTCCGTACTATTTTCTGAAATTACCGACATTTGGCGACATTTTATGGAGTCGGTGTAAGTCGCTAAATGTGTCGACAATAGTCGGTACTATTTTTTAAAATTAGTGACGTTTAGCGACTATCAGCGACATTTAGCGACGTGTATAGTGTCATTGAACGTCACTAAATTGGTTGCATTAAGTGACTATCAATGATATTTCCTTGCGTCGCTAAACGTCGTTAATAGTCGCTAAACTAATTTTTAGTAAAAAAATAAAAAAAATCCAACCCAATTTTCCTGCAATATATAAATAGACCCGGAGCAACCATCCATTGAATTTTTTGGGTTCGTCGACCCTTTCGGTGGAACACTCAACACCGATAAATTCACCTGCATTTAATATGAATAATAAAGTAAAGTTTGAAGAAAATAAAATATTGGAATTACAAACCGAGTCTGAAAAAAATCTTGTCATAAAGAATGCAATAAATATCCACATAACTGAGTGCAAGAAATAAAGTCTGAAAGCCTAAAAAATGTATAATATTCATAAATGACCCAATATCATGGGTAAAAATACAAACAACCAGTAAACTGTCCTAACTAGGACTACTGTGGATCTATAGGAGGATGACCATCGGCGCATATCAGAGATAAGAACAAATTATACTGCACCCGTAAAATCAACACCGATGTCGATGAAGAAGGCAGTGACATCGGTGGATTCGGTATAGATGAAGGCACACTATGAGGAAGTATCTTCTCCAATGCTGCCAGTCGATGGTTGTATGAATCCATGGTAGATAATAACCTCATACTTCTATGAACCATTGAATCCTGCATCATCGTCAGCCTCTCCTCCATGGATAGTTATGATGCCTGCAGCTCCGTCACGTTGCGCTCTATCGACGCTTTAAGATCAATTGTCATATCCCTGAGCTCCATGATGCTATGCTCGAGCGTATCAAATCGTGCGATGAGAGTCGCATCATCGGCATGCGGCTGGGACAGGTGCTATTCCGCCATCCTTCGTAGTAACTCGTCACGGAGAGACGCAATCTGACGGTCAACGATCTCCTAGACTTGGGCAGATGCCTGCTAGAGCCGTGGGAAATACGTACTTGCAGTAGAGGCCCTAGAGGGCACCACAACAAGGGCACAATAGGATCCCGTACCGTAGTACGTACCCTTTTGGAGACCACCAGCGATGGTCACCCACAGCTCGTCTACCGACGGAGCTGGAGAGGGCTGCGAGGAAGTACCATCCTCTCCCGCAGTAGGTGTACTAGCAGTCGTCCGCTCACGCAGCCTATGATACTTGGCCAAAAAAGTATTGATACTCGATAATTGCTAATGTCTAGGGTACTTATTACTAACTACATGGATATTTATTTGTATATTTCCTAAGTTATATTAAAATTAACACAAAGTAAAGTAATACTTACATAGGTCTGCGAGGCCCTCTCATCAATGAGCTTCCAACCCTTTCGATGGGTGGCCAGGAAGACGGTCACCATGTTGGCCTCCTTACCCCTCTGTACCTATTAAAAATATATTATTTAGTACTAAAATTAAATATTTTATCCTACTACCATTTATCATAATTTTATTAAAATAATATATCTAAAATAAAAAATATACCAAACGACAAAAATATTTCATCATCGGAATCGAGCAACCATACCACTTTGTTGCCTTCTTCCTAGCCGCCTTGGCCTTCTCAGACCTTTTCTTGTACCTTGGATCTTTGAATATAGCCCTCATCGCAGTCCACTGCTTAGGCATGATACATCCTTGGATCGATTTTCCTTCATGATCATGAGCCTTCTAGTCATCCAGAGCATCACGGATCAGCTTGGCGGTGATGGCAGAAAATATCTGCTCGATCAACTCGGCCCGGTGCGATGGATAGAAATACGTTTGCTATAAGAAGTAATTTAGTAAGTTATATAATATGTCTAAATTAGATTATTGATATTAAAACTAAATATACTTTTACTTTGAAGTGCGCAAACTAGAACGCCTTCCTCTCATTCGGAGCATCAGAGTAGTTGATCCAAGGGCCACCATAGTTATACCTCAGAAAGTGGCCCAGGCCTTTCTATACCGATGAGGGACGATATCTATACAGAGATAATTATATTCATAAAAAAATAAATATAGGATGAATAAAGAAATACACGATATATATATGATGATAAACCAACTAATTGACTTACTTTGTACCGTCGACCCAATTCTTCGTCCTCGTCTCGTCCGGAGGTGCACATGGAGGATCTCGCGGATGTTGGGACAACGTCGGCTCAACCTCCTCTATCTGCTCATCTTTCTCCATGCAGTAAGAGGAACGATGGACGAGGGAGTAGTCTTCTGGAACTACTCATCCCAAGCGTGCTGCCACATAACATCATCACAGTAGGAGATGTGACTAGTCGATATACTGGAGTACCCGACGACGAGGATCCAGAACCAACAGTAGGCAGTACCGGAGGAGCACTCCATCTACCTCGGGATCTGCCGAATGCTCCGTGTCGTCCTGTCATACCTGATAACAACATATGATGATAGAACAAATAAACAGATATATAGTATATTCTACAGTCAAAATGTTATACATATCTCACAATATTAATAGAATTGTACAGTAAATAACTAGTAGTGTCATAAGTCTAAATGGATAGTACATTCTACAGTCAAAATGTAATACATGTCATAAATCTAAATAGATTTATTTTATTTTCAATCATCTTCAGAAAATTCATCGTGTTTGCCTTCATCGTCCTCATTTTCCTCTTCCTCCTCATCTTCACTTTCATCTACTTCATCTTCGTCTTTTTTTTCTCTTCGAATAATTTTACCTCTTCTGCATTATTAGTCATGTAAGGAGTAACTTTCGTTGAGTCTACATCTACAATATTTGTTACAAGAGGTAGCTCATCCTCCTAATAAGCTATTTCGTCAACGTCAAAGGTATTTCTAGCGTTAGTCTTACATACTGCCCACCAATCCGACCTCGTTGTCCCCCATCTAGGATAAGTTGTGAAGTACACGAGATAAGCCTGACTTGATAGGACAAATAGTTCGTAGCCTTGATATCTATGCTTGTAGTTTATATCAACAAGACCATGCTTGTCAATTTAAAATTTAATCTTGAATTAGATCAAACCATTCACACTTGAATATCATGATCTTAGCAGGTTCTATGACATAATTATATATTAACTCCACAATCTCTTGTAAGATACCAAAGCAATTATTGTATGGATTGACGTCTTTGTAGTTCGAATATTTGATTCACAAACAACTATTTTTGGTGGAATTAAGATCCAGGAAGCTGTCTCTGATCGGAGCATATATTGACTTGAACCTAAATCCATGCACACAGTAACCTGGACATATTTTGACGACAATAAATGGTCATTTGGCTAGAGTTCTAATAGATTCAGTCTCGGGTGTTATTTGACGATAGACCTAAATACCAAAGTAGCGATAGTAAGTTATTTATTATGCAAGTGCATACACAAAATATAATTACCGAGCTCCTAACATATGCGCTCAACCAAGAAGAAAATAACTTCTTATTGCTTTTTCTACTTCTTCGTCTGTTTTGTAGGGTCTAACCTGTCACCCTTACTTTTTCAATTAAGGGTAGTTTGGTAATTGACACGGGTATTTTTTATTTTAGAATTTATTGTTTTTAAATATTGTATATGTGTATTAATTATTTGTTGTATTATTTATTTATTATTAGATGCTAGATTATTTTGGACTTGTATAGTGGACCTAACTAGTTTAGTTAGATGCATGGACCCAATATTATATTTTAGTTTAGATTGAGCCCAAGATTAGGTCCATAAATTAGGATGATAAATTAATTAGTAAAACCATTAGACTAGAACCTTCCTTCCTTAATTAATTTCTTCATGAGAGGCCCCAAGGGATAAATTAGATATTTTACATTGCTTAAGAGGGAGAGCTAGGGCCGGCCACATTAGGAGGAAGGAGAGAGAGAGAGAGTCTATTCCTATTTCTCATTTTATTTTAGATCTAGAATTTTTCCCCTTTCTAATTTCTTAATTCCCTCACCATTCTCTCATAATTTTTTTATAAATTTCTTTCCTATTCTTTAATTAAGGCTACTACAACAAGGATCTACAAGAAGGAAGCAAGGATCTATAAGGAGGAGGCCAAGATCTATAAGGAGGCTGGGAATCCATCTTCTAATAGGTACAGTTCAGTTCTTCCTCTTTTAGTAGGCTCTAAATATGATATTTAACCATGAAAAACCATCCCACATGCATAGGCTACCCATAGGAATTGGTTTTAGGTTCATAGGAGACCTATGGTGGAAGTTATGTGTGTTTTGGTATCAATTTTGGAGAAATTCTGATATTGGCACATGTGGTATTTGTCAATTAGTCAAATAGATCAATATGATATGTGAATAATTATTTGTGACTGGTATCATATCCACAGTTGGGTACGTGTAGGCCATATCTTATCTATTTGGCGATACGGGTTAATTTTGGGGGGTTTTCTCCGACACGGAGATTTATGCTTGTCACTTCTTGACACGGACACGTAGTTGTATATATTATTGTTCGTATTATACATAATTAGTATTTTAGGCTTGCTCGTATCCTTCGGGGTACGTTTGGTTGTATGGTGGAGCCATATCGCAAGCATATCATAGAATGAGTGTGATACGGGTGTGGTGCACTCCACGTGTTTGTTCATTTGTCCTTAATTCTATGTGTACGTATGTATATATATATATATATATATATATATATATATATATATATATATATATATATATATATATATGTATGTTAGATTATATGATATTGTATATATGTGTATATATAGATATATGTGTATATGGTTATAGATATATGTGTATATGGTTATATATATATATATATATATATATATATATATATATATATATATATATATATATATATATATATATATATATATATATATGAGATTGTATATATATATGCATAGATGAGGGGATTGATACATATATATATTAATATATATAGATGAGTATATATGTATGTTGGAAAATATATGGGTACATATGTAAGTGTGTTGATCTATCTATGTATATGTATATATGTTTGAGTCTACATATATATACATGTATAGGTGTGTTGTATATATATGTCTATATATGTATAGTGAGAGTGCATATATCTATAGAGTTGTTTCTATCTATGTGTCGAGTTGAGGAGTGTTTATAATTATAGGTTGATAGTATATAGGTGGTTGTGTGTGTATATATATATATATATATATATATATATATATATATATATATGTGTGTGTGTGTGTGTGTGTGTGTGTGTGTGTGTGTGTAGTGCTATGTGTGTGAGTGAGTGAATGAGTAGTGATTGTGCAGAGGGGGTCGGGCAGTGGCCAACTTCAGCATGTTTCAGCAGCGTATCAGTAACATCAAGGGGGAGAGGCAGTATGCAGTAGGTAGCTTGCAGTGGCATGTGAAGAGCAGCAACAAGTACAGTGCAGCAATGCAAACTGCACAGTGTGCAGCAGAGCTACTGCAATTGCAGAACAACAAGTGCATCGAGCTTACTGCACATCAGCTACCATATTGCAATAATGCATTCAACCAGCAGTAACAGTTGCAGCAATGAGAGGCAGAGAGCAGTGCATGAGTAGCAGAAACCTCAATACAGCAAGTGCACAGCAAGTTAGCTACAGCTATGCAGCAATGTAATGCTACTACAGAGTGCAATCCAGCAAGTTCAGAAGCAGTTTGCAGCTAGCTAATGCAGCAGCTCGTGCATAGAAAGCCTGCTGCTAGCACAATAAACAACTGCAGCAACTGAAGACAGTGGAAGTAATGCAAAAACCTGCTAGCAGCAGCTAGCTGCACTGAGCAATGGGCATTCAACACAGTGCATCAACAGATACAGTGAAGCATGCACTGCAACATGAAATTAAGCAAGCAATGCAGCAAGAAGGGCAATACAATAATGCAGTGACAGCAATTCGAGCAAAGGGCAATTGCACTACAGGAAGGATTCAGCACAACTCACTGCAGCATGTTGCAATGCACACAGCAACTGTGCAGTGAGCAACATTGAGCAACATTGAGCAAGGCAGCAGCAGGTACACTGGGGAACGAGGCAATGCAGTATCCTCAATGCAGCAACAGCTAACTGCAATTCAAAGCAAGTCTCAAGGTGCACAAATGAATGCAGTAGCAGTACAGCTCGGGCACAACAGGGACCCTGTAAAGTTTCAGTATCAGTCTCAGTATACATTTCAGCAGCAAGGTATGACCACATTATCAATATCCATATCAGTGAATTCAGTTTTAGTCAGTGAGTTAGTTTAGTTACGTAGGTATCGGTTTAGATGGTTTAGCATGGGGTATAGTTAATAGTTAGTGTAGTTAAATAAGTTATTTAGTTATACACTTGATTAGTATATAGTTAGCTATATGTATATATGTAGATATGGTATTGTATTGTTAGTAGATAGATATGTATATTAGTGTAAGTATATAAGTTAGTAGTTAGTATCTATGTATATTAGTATAGGTAATACATGTTAGTAGTTAGTGGTATATGTTTACTATTAGTTTAGCATACTATTTAGATATATTAATATAGTTAGTACATGAGGTATTAACTATATATTAGCTATACTCACTAGATTTTGAATTACCTTGGGATACCAAGGTAATGTTAAGGTAATGAGTCGATACTAAGGTATTGGGTTGAGTATCGAGATTGGAGTGTGGTAGTGTAATACACATTGGTGTAAGGTCAAGGTATCCTAATTGCATTAATTAGTAAAGGTACTATATGTATTGACTTGTATATATATATAAATTACTATTTTTATATGTTAAAACTTGCGTATCTTAGGATACGGCATTTTGTGTGTATCCTAGTAGCTTAGCGTAGCTAGTGTGGCTTAGTATCATAGTACGTGGACTCATACAACCTAGAATTAGTCGAATTTGACTTAGAAATGGCTTTGTGACCTAGATGTTGAATAGTTTAACTTAATTTTATTCCAAAATCTTGTATTAATGTAATATTCCATATATAGGTCTGTGTGACACCAGTTAGGACACAGTTTGACATTTATTACTCTGGACGACAGGCGAGTACATTCTTTGATAGTTTCTATTATTTGATAATTACTATAATGCAAGTATTTAGAAATATTTTATATGACTCTTGACACATTGGTATACGAACTAGTATATACATGGATCAGTCATGGGATGTTATATATATTATTTTATTGTTCCTCGTGTTTTTAATGTTTAACTTAGATAATATTTAACTTAGAAAGTATTCAATGTTCAATGTTTAACGTTCAAGGTTTATTGTTTACAATGCCTTGAGTATCTTGTATTATAATGTGTCATGGTTGAATCCATTGTACTAGTCGGGGGAAGGGGAAGTGCTAGCTAGATATGTGATCAAATCCTAGACAATGTTCAATGTTTAACTTAGACAATATTTGTCCAACGTTAATTAGACAATGTTGACCTAAGCCAATCATATATCTAACTAGTATTTCAATCACTTAGCATAGTTACAGTTCTTCACCATATTCTAGTTCATTGTCTCATTCTATTGCCTTATTTTAGTTTATCATAATCAGTATATACCATATTATTCTTGTTTACCTGTTTCTCTTACCATAGTATGATATTGTTCATTGTTTTTCATCTTGTATTATATTCTCTATTTATGTTTATAGTTATTATCAATTAACTGGAACTGCTATTGGGTTATACTTTGCTCCAATCCTGACTGAATATATTTTTTAGTGAATGGTTAGAAAGGATGTGTCCCACTTACTACGGACCAACAGATGGAGTGTCACCTGAGGATGTAGTACCAGATACTGAGGCTATTTAGATTTTCCTACCTTGTAGTAGTTGTTTCTATTTAGATTGTGGATTGTATTATTATTTTGAGGTCTTGAGTTATGTTTAAATATTGAGTTGGACATGTGATATTTTAAGACTTGTATTTCTTTTCTTTCTATTCCATATCGTGCTTACATCTTCCTTTAGTTTTATATGTGATTGAGTATCATTTGGAATTGAGATGGCATGACAGTATTTTAAATACATTGTGTAAGATATTAGATAGTATAGTAGACCAAGACAGTGTTCTACCATCGATGCTGCAGCGTAGGCTGGACGTACCCACGTACTCATGTCCCTATACCGGGTGCGGGCGTGACATAACCGACCTCAGCTCATCATTATATATGCTGAAAAATAATGTAGCAACCGCTGATTAGTAGCATAATATTAGCTTATACTATTATATTGAGATGACGTAAACGTAGACGTATTAATTACTTATCCCTCTAGCTTCTCCACTTCATCCTCGTCGCAATTGAGTAATATATACAACTAAGCAACCCTTAGCTTATCGTCATTCAAATATCTCTTCTTCATTTTTTTCAAATGCTTTTCGGACGCATTGAATACTTTTAGTATTGCATTATTAGATTTCTGATATCCGTCGTCGTTTCTAGGAGCTCTAGTTCTATTAGTAGAAATATGAGGTTTGAAATACGTCGAGCAAAAGTTTATAATCTCCTCGAGAACATAAACTTCACAAATAGAGCCCTCAACCCGTGCCTTATTTTTTATCTTTCTTTTTAGGTGATTCAGGTGCCGCTTGAACGGATACATCCACCAATAATCGACAGGACCACCAACACGTGCCTCATAGGAAAGATAAATTGGAAAATGCTCCATGAAGTCAAAGAATCCAAGAGAAAATACCTTCTCGAGCTTACCGCAATATCCTTCTCTTTCTTTTCTAGACGATCGACGAGCAACTTAGTCGAACAAATATCTTTGAGGAATATGCTAAGCTCTGTCATTGGATCCCAAACGACATAGGTAAGAATTTCTAAAATACAATCGAAATTAACCTCTCCATGAATACGTGACAATCATGGCTCTTCATACCCGCCAGTTTATTCCCTTGAGATCGACGCATCTTCTCAAGTTCGACACGACCCGTCTGAAAATTTTAGATCCTGAATCCACCAACAAAGTCTCCCTTTATCCTCCTTCTCCAGTGAAAAAATTGACTTATGATGCTTTAACTTTATATTTTCCTCCTCTATCAAATGCAATGCAAGACGTCTACATATTTTTTACAAGTTCAACCTGGCCTTCGAATTGTCTTTCGTCTTCCCTTTTATATCCATTACAGTATTAATTATGTTATCAAACACGTTCTTCTTGATATGCATGACATCAAGGTTATGTCTGATCTGATTGGTGCTCCAATATGACCGATCCCAGAATATACTCCTCTTCGTCCAGTTATGAGTGTGACCAAATCTGTCACACTTGTACCCTTTAGCAGGCTCTTCAATAGCACTTGGTAAATCTTTTACATCTTCCCATATAGTGTATCCGGGCCACTTTGGTGGTGGATTGGCCTTATCTACGACGCCGGCACGAAAATCATTCATGTTCCTCCGGTACGGATGATCCTTCGGCAAAAATTATCGATGATAATCGAAGAAGTACGGTTTGCCTTCGTATTTCAACGAAAAGCCTTAGTACGGTCCATGCAATATGGATATGAGAGATAACCATGGGTGCTCCATCCCGATAATATTCTATAGGCCGAAAAGTCGTTGATGGTCCATATAAGTGCTGCCCTCATCTAAAAATTCTGCTTTCTAGAAATATCGTATTTGTTGGCACCTACTTTCCACAGCTAATTCAAATCATCTATCAACGATTGTAAATACACATCGATGATCCTCTTCGGATCGTTTGGACCCAGAATAATAACGGTTATGAACATATACAGAGTCTTCATGCACATCCAAGGTGATATATTATACGGAGTGACGATCACAGGCCAATACGAATACTGGGAGCCCGAAAGTCCGAATAGGGTAAAACCGTCGGAGGAGAGCCCCAATCTGACATTATGTGGATCCGAAGCAAAATCTGGATACTCTCGATCAAAGTGCTTTAATGCTTCTCCATCAGATGGATGATCCAAGACTCCTTCGATCTGTTCTCACACGTGCCAACTCATATTTTCTGTAGTCTCCTTTACCAAAAACAACCTCGACAACCGCAACGTCAAAAGCAAGTAGTGCATCGAATTGGTAGGCTTACTTGCACCGATAAACCTTTCTCTACTGGTGGCCTTCTTAGCGATCAACACCACATAATCTGCACGCATCTTCATCATTGTCGTCTTTGTAGTACAATATGCACCCGTTGTGACATGCATCAATTTTCTTGTATCCCATCCAGAGCGATCTCACCATCCTCTTAGATCGATAGAAGTCTTTAGGCAACTTAGCACCCTCTGGCAAGATCTCTATAATCAACTCCATTAGTCGGTTGTAGCATTCTTGCGATATGTTAAAATCGGACTTGATGCTCAACAATCTTATAACCACCGAATACGGTGAATGATCCTCAAAATTAGGATATAATGGAGTCCTTGCATTCTCCAGCAACTCCATAACTTTGCAGCATCGACATTCGGTGCCTCCTCAGCTGTATCATGATTTTCAGGATCAAAACTAGGCCCCACTGCGTCAAAAACCATGTTCATCCACCCGTCGTCGTAAGCAGCATGGTCATGGACATCCATATACGACTGCACATAAGGCTCCGACGATGATGCTAAAGACATAAGTTCTCCGTGCGCGGTCCACTGATAGTAATTCAACGTGAAACCCTTCAAGTACAAATGATATATGACTTCCATTTCTGGATGATATTTTAAGTTATGACATCTCACACACGGACACTTAATTTTGGTACCGTCCATGTACTGAGGGAATGCCTTGGAAACTGTAGGAACTATTGTGCACCCTCTATGAATTTATTTCATACACTGCACATATCATAATAATGACGGTTGTACATCCATGAATGATGACACAGATAGTAATTTAGATCCATTCTAGATACTTCTGCAAAGATAAATAGACATTGTTCAAGTATATACTCATGTGAATATTTGGTAGTTTATATTATCCAAAGAACATTCACTCCAAATATAGGTTACCTGACCCTCTGACCGAGGAGGGGGTCATCGGGGTTGAGGGAAGCCGAGGGGGGTCATCGGGGCCAAAGGGGACGTTGTCCTTGGTTACGCAATACATACACCAATGTCGTGCCACAACCACCTGAACACGAACTCTTGTGTCAAGGGTAGGTTTGATATTGCTCTAACCCAAGTTGGATACGAGTTCTAGAAGAAGCTAATACCGTGTCATGTCTCGACTTTGAAGTGTTATTCTCGTGTCCAGGTATACGACTCTCCTTGAGTCAAGATCTGCATCGTATTGTACATAATGTTGATACCCAAGAGTGCGTCTAATTAACTCAGATAGGATTAAGGTCTGTGTCTTTGGATTAGGGTTTGTGTCATGTTATGTATCATATCAGTGAATAGGGTTAGGGTTAGGGTCTGTGTCATGTCCCGTGTCGTATCAATGACATATCCTGTCAGTATATATATTTGTGTCATATTTTGTGTCGCGTCTATGTCTGTGTATGTGTCATGTTCGCTATCAAATATCGTGTCCATATCTGTAAGAGAGAGAGAGAGAGAGAGAGAGAGAGAGAGAGAGAGTGAGAGGGTTAGGGTTTACCTAGAGACGGAGGAGAAGCCGAAGCCCGAGGTCGTCGGAGGAGAGCAGCCGCGCTGGAGGGGAGGAGCCGCGCGAAGGGGGGACTTCGCTGAAGGGGGGACTTCGCCGGAGGGAGGAGAACGCCCTAGAGGGGAGGGGACTTCGACGAAGGGGGGGCTTTTAAAATTTTTGTCTTCGAATTCGAGAGAATGTGGGGAAATAAACTCCTGAACCCTATATGAAATAATTTAGCGAAGTCTAAAATAGACGTCGATAAACTCCCAATATATTAATATACTGTGACTTGAATACAAAACATCGATAAACGTCGCTAATTGAAAAGTTTGCGATGTTAGCGACATCACTAAAAACGTTGCTAATTAAAAAATAAGCAATGTCAGTAAAAATATCGCTAAACTTCGCTAAAACGAAAAACTCAGCGACGTTTAGCAATGTTAAAGAAGCTTATAGCGACTATTCTTTAAAAAAAATCTAAGTAACGTCGCTTTACGTCGCCAACAGTGACGTATAGCGATGTTTACTTTTGGAGTCGCTAAAATCTTTAACATTAGCGATATTTTATGACGACGTCGCTAAAAATGTCGCTATTTCATCATATTTTGGTAGTGGAAGTAAGTTCAGTAGGTATAGTACATTGCTAATTTTGAGTATATAGGTCGTATGTATCAGGGAATAGTACGAGGGGTATTAGGATACCAGTGAGATATCATGGTGTCGTAATGGTTAGAAGGTATTTGTGTATGTATTGTGATACTAATGTATAGATGAGAACCCTAGAGTGATTAATAGGTGTTAGAGTATGAGTTTGCACCAAGTATTAGGATAGGAGGAGTACCCTAGTAGCAAGAGCCAGAGTATCTCAAGTATTACATAAGTTTAGGCAAATATTTTAGTAATTAGTATAATAGTATAGAGAAGAGACGCGAGTAACTTGGTATGAGGATGTCGTCTAAAGTGCCATATAAGAGTTGTTGCCTTGTGCAGACGGTATCAAGATATGAGTAGGAATCCTATTAAGGATATTCAAGATGGACAATGGAGTATTAATAGAGCACATAATTGAGGTCGTATATAAGTGTTCCTTGCAAGAGAATGATTAAGAAATTTGGGTGATTTTAAGAACTGAAAACGATAAAGGAGGTAGTGCAAGTAAGTTAAGTATGTCCATGACATAGAACTATAGTATACCACCAGTATTTGGCAACCCTCGATATTAAAATATCTTGACTGGATGATGGTTAGTGAATGCTTGATGTGAGAGGAACTAGGCCACCAGTGGCATAGTCGATTACCCTACACTAGCAGAGGGAGACACCCCAGCGGGTCTGGACTTTTTACAATGAGGGTCAAAATGACCAATGCTACAGGTGTTGGATTAGCAGGTTATGTTTCTTTCTATCTAGTTGATCTGTGTGATACTTGGTGGATTATAGTTGGCTTAGTAATTTGTGCTATGGTATGTAGAAATCTTGATAGAGACTAAAATTTATGATAGTTAGAGACTATATCCAAGTATGGTTACTTTTTCAGTAGAATGGTAGGATTGTATGTTATAAGATAGGACTGTCTTGGAATATAATTGTTGGCGGTTGATCGTAGCAGAATTTGCATGAATAGGTTATGACTGGCCTAGGAGAGAAGGGTGAGGGTTTTAATTTTGAGGACAAAATTCTGCTAAGGGGGAAGACTTGTCACTACCATTTTTTCGGAGAGGAGTATTTTTTATCTTTACCTATTAGTGGTAATATTATAATATTATTATTTCAAAAATTTATTATATTAAATGGTATTTCAAAATTATTATTTATGGTGCATATTATATATTATTTATTTTCACGGCCCAGTCCCAAAATACCGAGGGACTAGCCACGTGGCAATGGCCAGCAGTACAACTCCAATAGGCAAACCCAATTTAATGGACCCGTTAGAGTGCATTTAAGCTGTAATAAATATAAATGCAAGTCTATACCATCTATTACAGTATAATTCTAAAATTATCCACAAAAAGTAAACACAATTCAATATGATAGACCAGTCAAGATAATAGATAAAAAAAATAGTCCATCATCAAGTCAACATAAGTAGTGTCTTGGGGAACAATCCAACACAATAAAGGAAAGAGAATAACATGAATACATATGTGCATGAGTCAAGTCCATATATGAAATAACAATAAGCATAGATAACTGATTAAGTAACTGAATACTCAGGAGAAATCCTCTAGCACAACCTTGTCCTCTGGTGCCAGTACTACTCCAACGTCAAGTCCTATCCCGTATATCTCGGGGTAATCCTCTTCTGCTGTACCTAGGGGCATAATCCGTATCCAGGTCCTCTGGGGACATAGCAAGGTACAAGAAACACTCAAGCCAAATAAAATACAGTAAATAAAAATAAATTCTCAGGACAAACTATATAACCAGCTATGTAAAATACAAATGAGAGCATCACTGGTACTCAGGCTGAGACCACTACAGGCTCTGTATCGGGGAGCCCATAGAAGCAAGTAATATCACGTAATGGACCAAGCTCTGATACAGAGACTAAAGCACCTCCAGTAGTAAATATATATATATATAATCAGCCTGTAGCCTGTGTATCTCTCCCCACCCAATGTAATCTCATATCTCATATCCACAACGTCTCATGTCCATAACACGCAAGATCATGACCACTAGATAGTACAACGAGTCATAATGATATCTCTATATATGCAAGTCTCATATCACAAATCCTGTAAGCCTATACAGAATCACCATGAATAACTCAGAAAAGATTATGTCATATGAAATAGTGTCCAATGGTACGACGTACTTGGTAAAACAAGCACGCAAAAATAGGATCGTGGTATCAACTCTGGAAGTGACGTTACACGACTCCGCGTACGGCATCGACACCAGAATCTTGTTCGGACGGTAAGCAATGTCTCACGATCCTAGGATGAACAAGTACATCACAGAAGTAAATATATATAGAAAGAACACAAGCAAATAATATAACAAGATCTCTGCAGATTTGGCAAGGTACACTTGCCTGGGCTTTGAACTCTGTCAACTGCTCTTAGGAAAGTAGAATCTTCAAATACGCCTCTGGTTGCTAAAATATATATCACAATTACTCTCATAATACTTGAAATAGCTAGAATTGACTACCCATAAGTCCAATTTGGCCACAGGGGAAGAATTGACAGTTTTGGGTCAAAACGGGGTCCACATGTGGTCCACTTTGCACCAAAAAATGTACCAAAGATAAAGTTCTCCAAATTCTTTAAAATTAGTATCTATGAGTCCAGACCGATGATATGAACCCAACAAAACATTCAGAACTGGATTTCGATAAGCCGTTCACGAAAATGCCCGTCCAGTAGAACCGGGGGGCACACGAAACTGTATTTCGTCAACGTTCTCAGAATCAAACCAAACTTGGGTCACAGGACCAGCGTAACGCTGCAAATCCGATGGTGCAAGTTTTGTTGTAAAACGACAAGCACATACAAAATTATGACGAGTATCAGAACAGACCGATATGATATTTTTCGACGGATATGCGCCTTTCGGTGTAATTCGCACACGACGAAGTCACCTCGTTTAGCGGGACGCATCTCGTATCTAAAAAATTTGGGTTTAGAAAATCAAGTTTTCGGTTAATTTCAACAGTAAATAAATTACAGCATACATCGAATTAAAAGAAAGTGTTTAAAGGGATTAAAACTAGGTTATGTTGTTTAAATTACTGTTCAAGTAGAATTTAAAAATATTAACTATGTTGGAAGAAAATTAGACACGAACATGGAAGGTTGGAACAGTTTCTGATCTAAAAACTGGGTTATTTTTTCTGTTTTGTGTCACGAATTACGATCGACACAGGATACGATAAGGTAAACTAAATAAACATGGTTCATGGGGGTCACGTGGTCTTCACATAGGATTCGACGGGTCGTTGTTTGGATTACTGTGCAGGGAGATATAGGGGTGGAATAAAGTGTACCTCGATGCTCGCTGTTGTTCGCGATTCTGGAAAGCTGCTCACGGCGGCTTGTGGAGGCCGTGGTCGACGGTGGTCGTCAAGACATGTGGGGGAGAGCTGGTGTTGGTATGCATATATAGGAAGGAGTGGTTTCGGGGAGAGGAAAGGAACGGTCGGGGGGGTCAACTGTTACTGAAGGGGTGCGGGTTACTGTAGCGGGGGTTGGGGTCTAGGTTGGTTCGGGTAGGTTTAGGGTTTCGGGTTGGTTTGGTTGCGGGTTTCGGGTTCAGGTTTAGGATTTAGGTTTTAATAATAATTAATAAACTCTCTCTCTCTCTCTCTCTCTCTCTATATATATATATATATATATATATATATATATATAGCTATCTAGAAATAGTTTTTTACCTCAATAAAATCCAAAAAAATTGTACAATAATCTAATATTAGTTGTACACCCAAAAATATATTTTTTTGTGCAATATTAGTAATTAAAATAATACACATAAATTTTAATCTATGAATATATATTTATTATAATTAGCTAAAAATACAAAAAATTCTCCATTAATCTTTAATAATTACATAATATCCATATTAATAAAATTTAAAATTAAATCTAAAAATTAGGGGTTTACAATCTACCCAACTTAAAAGAATTACGTCATCGCGATTAAGAAATTGAAACGTAACCGGTCAGGAAAGGTTTGCTCCAGAAGAGATGACACGGTTGCAAGATATATTGGTTGAAGCACGACACAAAGGAAAAGGGACCATGAATAAGAAAAAAAATTGAGAGGAAGGGTGAGGGTTTTGTTCAGGCAGAACACGTAGGGAGGAAATAAAAATATTTTCCTAGGCAATGAGAGATAAGTAACTCAAGGGTAAAGGAGTCTGATGAGCGAGGATCAACTACAACTTCTAAAAACTTGGGTACCACTTACATATTACTACTCTAGACCAACAAGTTCATGCTAACATAATACTAGGTATAGGCTAAGGAACGGAACTAACAGGCATATGCTAAAGTATTACTGAGAATATTCGTTACTATAGCTAGCTATGATAAAATAAAATCTTACTCATATTCGCTACTCCTCGAGTCTGTGCCTTCTCCACTGTCATCACAAAAGCCTATTTACGTCCCTGTGATAGTGCCCTCTGTTATTATTAGGCCTGCTGGAAGAGTGCTATCTGTGATGCCAAAGGTGGCCTCAGCTGATACCCTCATGGAGCTGGTGGTCTGAACCCCCCATTGTCTGCCTGTGATGCTCCTGGTGCTGGATAAGCTGGTCGATGTGGCTGTTGGACTAGTCTCTGTGCTGGTAAAGCTTATCGGTAAACCATCGGTGCTTGTCGGTAAACCATCGGTGCTTCTTCTCGATGCTCTGTACAATTTTTGGCTGAATGTTGGCTGGATCCGTAAACCAAGCACAATCCTAATATACGTAGGCATTCCTTGTTGAGATGGCCTACCTTGCCACAATAATGACAAGTAGGGAGTCATGGTGCTGGTGCAGGTAGGGCTGGTTGAGGAATCACCAATGCTCCTCTCCATTATTCCATATAGTCTCGTGCCGAGTGTTATCCTGATCTGCAAATCAAGCATAGTCCCAACTTGCGTCTGCACCCGCTCTCGTAATGACCTCGCTTGCCACAATATTGACATATAGGCAGTGTCAATGGGGTTGCTCTGGGTGGCTGGTGCATGTGAGGTCTCTTTGCAGCTTTTTTCTATGGTGATCTGGCTGGTGCTGATGTGAATGATCATTTTTGGCTGGACTCTCTCTTGGTGATACGCACCATGCGTCGGGCAGCAGAAAAGATGTCCGTGAATAAAGTAGGTACAACGGAGCCGATTAATCCCTGTAGCTCAAAGCTAAGTCCGTCAAAGAATTTCTTCGCCTTCTCTTTTTTTATTGGGAACAGTGTAAGGTCAAACAGTTGAATCAAGCATGATGCAAGTCAAGAAATTTATTCGATTCTGATATAGAGGTCAAGAACATGTTAACATGTGGATGAGATCCTATAATTTATCATATCCTAATTTTCAGGCTTGGTTGGTTTCTTAGTTGAAATCAAAATAATATATTCATAGACCTGCATGGGCCACCACAAAAACTATATCACGTCCCAGTCCCAAAATACCGATGGACAAGCCATGCGGCAATGGCCAGCAACACAACTCCAATGGGCAAACCCAATTTAATGGATCCGTTAGAGTACACTTAATATATAATAAATATAAATACAAGTCTATACCATCTATTACAGTATAATTCTAATCTTATCCACAGAAAGTAAACACAATTCAATATGATAGACCAGTCAAGATAATAGATAAAGAAAATAATCCATCATCAAGTCAACATAAGTAGTGTCTCGGAGAACAATCCGATACAATAAAGGAAAGAGAATAACATCAAAACATATGTGCACGAGTCAAGTCCAGATATGAAATAACAATAAGCATAGATAACTAATTAAGTGAATACTCAGGAGAAATCCTCTAGCATAACCTTGTCCTATGGTGCCAGTACTACTCCAGTGTCAGCTCTTGTCCCATATATCTCGGGATAATCCTCTTCTATTGTACCTGGGGACATTATCCGTATCCAGATCCTCAGGGGACATAGCAAGGTACAAGAAATACTCAAGCCAAATAAAATACAGAAAATAAAAATAGATCATCGGGGAAAACTATGTAACCAGCTATGTAAAATATAAATGAGAGCATCACTAGTACTCAGGCTGAGACCACTATAGGCTCTGTGTCGGGGAGCCCATAGCAGCAAGTAATATCATGTAATGGGCCAAGCTCTGATACAGAGACTAAAGTACCTCCAGTAGTAAAGTATATATATATAATCAGCCTGTAGCCTGTGTGTCTCTCTCCACCCAATGTAACCTCATATCTCATGTCCATAATGTCTCATGTCCATAATACGCAAGATCATGACCTCTAGCTAATACAACGAGTCATAATGATATCTCAATATATGTAAGTCTCATGTCACAAATCATATAAGACTATACAGAATCACCATGAATAACTAAAGAAAAACTCTATCACATAAAATAGTGTCAAGTGTCCTATGGTATGACATACTTGGTAAAGCAAGCACGCAAAAATAGGGTCGTGGTATCAACTCTCTAAGTGATGTTATATGACTCCGCGTACGACGTCGACACCCGAATCTTGTTCGGACGCTAAGCAACGTCTCACGATCCTTGGATGAACAGGTACATCACAGAAGTATATATATAGAAAGAATACTAGCAAATAATATAACAGGATCTCTGCAGATTTGGCAAGGTACATTTGCTTGGGCTCTGAACTCCATCAACTGCTCCTAGAAAAGTAGAATCTCCAAATACGCCTCCAGTTGCTGAAATAAACATCACCATTGTCCTTAGAATACTTGAAATAACCAGGATTGACTATCTATAAGTCCAATTTGGATACAGGGACATAATTGACAGTTTTGGGTCAAAGCGGGGTCCACATGTGGCCTACTTTACACAGAAAAATATGCAAAAGATAATTTTTTTCAAAATTTTTAAACTTAGTGTCTACGAGTCCAGAACGATAATACGAAATCAATGGAACATTCAGAACTGAATTCTGATGTGCCGGTCACGAAATCGCCCGTCAAGTGGAACCATGGGGCCCACGAAACAGTATTTCATCAACATTCTCATAATCGAACTAAACTTGGATCACAGGACCAACATTAACGCTGTAAATCCAATGGCGCAAATTTTGTTATGAAATGACAAGCACACGCAAAATTATGACGAGTGTCAGAACAGGTCGACACGATATTTTTCGACGGATACACGTTGATTTCGTTGTGCACGGACATCCAAATCAACTTTCGTGAAATCTCACACGTCTGCGTTGATGATACGAGCCTTTCGGTGTAATTCACATATGATAAAGTTGCCTCGTTTAGCGGAATGCACCTCTTATCGAGAAAAATTGGGTTTAGAAAATCAAGTTTTTGGTCAATTTTAACAGTAAATAAATCACAACATACATCGAATTAAAAGAAAGTATTTAATGGGATTAAAACTAGGTTATGTTGTCAAAATTACTGTTCACGTAGAATTTAAAAATTTTAACTAGGTTGGAAGAAAATTAGACACGAACATGGAAGGTTGGAACTGTTTTTGATCTAAAAATTGGGTCATTTTTTTCTGTTTTGTGTCACGAATTGCCATCAACACAGGATACTATAAGCTAAACTAAATAAACAGGGTTCATGTGGGTTATGTGGTCTTCACATAGGATTCAACGGGTCACTGTTTGGATTACTGTGCAGGAAGATACAGGGGTGGGAAGAAGTGTACCTTAATTCTCGCTGCTGTTCGCGATTATGGGCGGCTGCTCGTGGCGGCTTACGGCGGCGGTGGTCGACGGTGGTCGTTAGGACAGGTAGGGAAGAGCTGATGATGTTATGTAAATATAGGGAGTGCAAGGGGGGTTACAGAAGGGGAAATGAGCGATCGGGGGAGCGGTTTCGGGGAGAGGAAGGGAATAGTCGGAGGGTTCGGCTGATACTGAAGGGGTGCGGGTTACTGTAGCGGGGGTTGGGGTCTAGGTTGGTTCGGGTAGGTTTAGGGTTTCTGGTTGGTTTGGTTGCGGGTTTCAGGTCCGAGTATAGGATTTAGGTTTTAATAATAATTAATAAACTATATATATATATATATATATATATATATATATATATATATATTTAAAAATAGTTTTGTACCTCAATAAAATCCAAAAAAATTATACAATACTCTAATATTAGTTGTACACCCAAAAATATTTTTTTTTGTGTAATATTAGTAATTAATTAAATACACATAAATATCAATCCATGAATATATATTTATTATAATTAGCTAAAAATACATAAAATTCTCCCTTAATCTTTAATAATTACATAATACCCATATTAATAAAATTTAAAATTAAATCTAAAAATCAGGGGGTTTACATTTATTGTAGTATTTTAAAATATTGTTAGAAAGTTATATTATATTTTGGACTTGTGTTAGTGGACCTAACTAGATTAGACTTCACTCTTGAACCAACAATTTATTAGTTTAAATTTGAGCCCAACATCTTAGCCATTTCAATAAGTTGGTGATTTAATTAGTCAAACCATTAGGAGTAGAACCTTCCTCCTTAATCATTTTCTTCATGACAAGCCCCAAAGGATATTCATGACTTTTTACATTTCTTGTTAGCCAAGCATGTGGCCGGCCTATATGTAGAGGAGTAATTTCTCTCTCCTTTCTTCTTTCATCCTAAAATTCTAGATTTAGAAATTTTACTCTCAATTTCCTTCATTCCTAACACCAAATTCCTACCAAATTCTCTTCCAAATTTATTCCTACTTCACATTGGAGACTCTAGGAGCAAGGATGAGACAATGATCTACTATTTGGAGAAATTTACACAAATTGAGGCTTCTTTGTGTTCATTGGATACTTTTATTGAAAATCTATCTCCCAATAGTTAAAATTTAGTTTTTTTCCTTCTAATTAGACTCTAAATCTATATTTTAATCATTAGAAATCCACCTATAGACTAGGGCTACCTATAGGAAGAAGTTTGACTACTAGGAACCCATATTTTGGAAGTTGTGGTGTATTTTGTGCCCAATTTAAGAAAAATCTGAGATTGGTGTACCATGTGTTTGTCAATAGGTTAATTAGACCAAATCGACATATTTTTGGTTGTATGATACTAGTGTCGTGTCCACAATTGGATATGTGTAGGCCGTATCATGGTAATTTGATAATTTGGGTTGATTTGGCAGTTTTTTCTTCGACACGGGAGTTTACACATGTCATATTTTGCCATGAGCACATAGATGGGTAGCTAGCACTTTGTATTATTTCTAATTATAATTTTAGACTTGTTCATATCATTTATGAAGAGTTGGATGAGGTTTGGATAGTGTATCAAGGGTGTATCACAAGCGTATCATAGAATTAGTATGATATGAGGGTGGTGGACTCCTTGTGTTTGATATATTGCCATGTATAGTGTATTACTATTGTATGATAAGTACTAGAGTGATGTGTATCATAGCGTATGTTTATATATGATATGTTAGAGTATTATAGAGTGGAGTGAGTTCATGTAACTGATAACTTGTGGTTGGATTTTAGTATTCAGTCTAAAGTGTTGATATGGGTAGTATATATAAATATTGGAGGTATCATATAGATTTATGGTCTGTGGGCCGCCAACAATAAAGAGAAGCTCGGGTTCAGAACTGGAGGCAAAGGGGTATGATGGATACATGTATTGGTAGCAGTTGTGAAGGGAGAAAGGTGTTGCAGTCCATACTTCGACTGATAGACAGACCTACGAAGTAGTAGCAGCAGTTACATGTACTATAGACAGCAGGAGTTAGCTCGAGTGCAAGGCTGAGAATGTCCACTATTATGGGGACTGTGGTGTATGTCCTGCAAGCACAACAAGCAGTGGCACTACAACTGATTGTTGTGTTACGTCAGTGAAGAAGCATCAGCGGTGAAAATCTCTGTGCACTGACAGCAGATGCCAACATCAGAAATTGCCATATATCATGAGGGTGTTAGCTTGTAGATTAACTCGAGTAGGGGCAGCAAGTTAAGAGGTCTGAGATGCATTAGTTATGTAATGTTCATAGATATGTTGTATATTCAGTTGAGAGGCATGCAGTGAGTAGTATAAGTTTATTATCAGATGTTGGTATCAAAGGGATGTTGGTGTTGATATCAGTTGTGTTATCAATTAGTTAGCAGTTAGTAAGTGTATATTAGATATAAGTTAGTATCAGTTAGTGTGGTGATGTTAGTTGTTGGTTGGTTAGTGTTAGATTGGTTAGTGATTCAAGTATCATTTGTTGCAAGTATATCAGTTAGATATTAGTTAGTGTTAAGTTAATATATGATTGTAGTGTCAGTTAGTTGGTATATATATTAGTTAAGCTAGTATTGTATATATAACTGTTAGTATCCGTTAGTTAGATGAGATATGAGATTAGTATGTTAGTTAGAGTTAAGTTATATATGTTAGATAGTTAAGTATATATAGATAATAGTTGTATATGAGGGAGGTTACTATGTATATGTTAGTTAATGTATCAGTTAGGAATGTTAATGAGCTAGTGAGTTAGATAACTTAAGGTATATATATATATATATATATATATATATATATATATATCAGTTGTTGATAACTGATGAGTATATGTTATTAGTCGATATCAGTTAGTTGATTAGCTAGTGTATATACAAAGTATTCGTATTGGTTAGGATTGATATCAGTTAGAATTATCTTGAGATACACCAAGGTAATGTTAAGGTATTGTTTACCTTTAGGTATTAGTAGTGGGTATCAAGGGGTAGTTAGATATCGATACCAAGATGGCTCAAAGCCAAGGTAACTGATACTAAGATAGTATTAGATAAGGGATAGCTAGGCTATGTATTGATACTTAATAGTTATAGTACACTAGTATCCTATAATAGCTAGTATAGCCCAGATAAGCTATGCATGGACCCAATAACCTAGATATAGACTCATACAACCTAGAAACAATTAGTTTGACCAAGTTTGACTATTTTGACCTAGAGTTGACCTAGTTGACTATTTTGACTTAGAAATGACTTTAAGACCTAGAATTCTACTAGTTTAACTTGTTATCATCCTAAAATTTTGTATTGATGTAATATTTTATATTTAGGTCTTCGAGGCATTGTTCCATATACAGGTTGATACTTTATCCCGAATTCCAGGCGAGTACATTCTCTGACAGCTTTTTGTTTAGGATATCCTCTATATTTTTTGTATTTAGTGTAGGTATCCCTGATTTTTTGATACTTGGTTACACGGATTGGTATTCCTGGATCCCGTCATGAGATGTTATTCCTGATATTTCTTGGCATATTTCTTGTGTGAGCCCGTTGTTCTTGTACATGTATGGACACTGATTCATGAGAAGACTAGCATCTTTCTCAGATAATCCCGTGTCATAGCATGCCATGGTTGGATCCATTATACCAGTTGGGGTGGAAAGTATTTAGTATAGATATGTGATCATACCTCACAGTTCTTGTTCTCCTTGTATAGTGTTACTTATACACCGCATGTATGATTAACCAAGCCCGTGGTTCTTGAGCAGTACCCAAGCCGATCATATGTCGTCACTAGTACTCACTCACTTAGATAGTTGTATCTCTTTATTTTTATATATGATGTTCATACCTCTTGTATGTATTTTTTATATTTTCTTATTTCAGTATATTCCTTCCATGTTCTATTTATTTGTTATATGCTCTATATTTACTGTTACATAGTTTTTGTCATTTATTGGAACTGCTATTAGAGGTATACTTTGCTCCAATCCTGCTTGGATAATATTTTCAGTAATTATTGTGCTCTCCATTCCGGGATCTCAGAATGGTGCCTTAGACTGTACTGCTATTACCCTGTGGACTTGAGGTAATTTTGTAGAGTTCTAGTTAGTGTTTTTCCCATATCCTGCCTAGTTCTTTTCTTGTAGAGTGTTATTGATTATCTTTTCTATTTATTCTTCTTTTAGATTATTGTGATTGAGTACATGGTAGTACTAGTTGTACTAGTATGATAGATAGATAGATAATGATAACCTAGATAGCGTTCTACCGCTGATGCTGCAGCATAGACAGGACGTACCCACGTACTCGTGTTTTGATTATACGAGTGCGGGTCATGACACGTTTTGCTTTGCCACAACCAGAGTTTAATCCATCTTGACAATAACTCGATGTTTCATAATCGGTCCAAGCATGCAAATCGATATTATTGGATACGAAATGTGTTTGAGGTAGTAAAGTTTGGAGATGGAGATGGAGAGAAGAAGAAAAAAAAGTAGGAGAAGAGAGAATATGAGAAAGGAGATTGCATGGGCCTTAAACCCTAGATTGTATCTCATGTCTATTTATATTGATATACAATACACCCATAATTACTATTATACCCTAATATGATAAATAACAAAATAAAATAACTCTAACATCCTTCCTCAAGTAGGAGCATATAGATCAGACATGCCCAGCTTGCTACATAAATTAGAAAATGGACCACAAGCAAGTAGTTTAGTGAGGATATCACCTAATTGATCCTCTGACCGAACATAAGGAGTGATAATATGTTTCTTCAGAAATAAATCATGAACAAAATGACAATCCACCTCGATATGCTTCGTGTGCTCATGAAATACCGGATTACTTGCGATAAATATTGCAAACTGATTATCATAATACATCTCCATCAGAATAGGAATCATAATCCCCATTTCATGAAGAAGAGACTGCACCCACATCAACTCAGAAGCTGTATGAGCCATCGAACGGTACTCGGCCTCTACACTAGAACGAGCCATAATATTCTGCTTCTTACTACTCTACGTAACAAGATTGACACCCACAAACGTACAATAGCCAGAAGTAGACCTCCTATCACTGTGACTGCCTGCCCAATAATCATCACTAAACCCAGTCACCGTAAGAAACTGGAAAGGTTTGTACAACAAACTATTTCCAGGTGCACCCTTCAAGTATCGAAGAATGCGAGAGATAGCCTCCCAATGTGGTTGCCGAGGGGCATGCATAAACTGACTAAACTACTCCAACTACATATGTGATATCTGGCTGAGTAATAGTAAGATATATAAGTTTGCCAACCAAATATCTATAATATCTAACAACCTCAAATAACTCTTCCATGTCAGCATCAAGCTTGTCATGATAATCCATAGGAGTCTCAACTTGCCGACACTCTAACATCCCAGTCTCAGAGAGCAAGTCTAGAACATACTTACGTTATGACAGATACACACCCTTCTTAGATCGAGCAACCTCGATTCCAAGAAAATATCGAAGAAGACCCAAATCTTTAGTATGAAACTGACGACTAAGGTAGGCCTTCAAGTCCATAATCCCAGCATGATCACTCCCAGATATAATAATATCATCAATATAAATAATTAACACGATAATACATGCTGAGGAAGAATAAAAAAATACTGAATGATCTGATGTGGTGCGCCAAAAGTCATACTGAATGAGAACTAAACTGAACTTGTCAAACCAAGCACGAGGTGACTGTTTCAGTCCATATAATACTTTCTTTAATCGACATACGAGTTTTTTATTTTCTGCTATAACATATCCCGATGGTTGATCCATATAAACCTGCTCTTGTAAGTCACCATGAAAGAAAGCATTCTTTATGTCCAGCTGATATATAGGCCATTGGTGATTAATCGCCACAAAAATAAGAATCCGAGCTGAATTCAGCTGAACCACTTGAGAGAAAGTCTCCATATAATCCACACCATATGTCTGAGTGTATCCTTTGGCAACCAACCGTGCCTTGAGACGCTCAACAGAACGATCGGAGTAATACTTAACAATGTACATCCATCTATAACCCACTCTCTATTTTCCAACATGAAGTGATGTAAGCTCCCAAGTCTGATTTTGATGTAAAGCATACATCTCCTCATCCATTGTACTTTTCCAACCAGAAGATGACATAGCCTGCTTGTAAGTTTTGGGAATGAAAATAGAAGATAATAAAACAACAAATGCATGAAAAGATGATGAAGCATGATGTAATAAAATATAGTTAGAAATATGATCTTATTCTTTGTGGTACAAAGGTATTTTCTTTTTCTGAGAGAAATAGGAAGATCATCTGGATCTGTGGTGATGGGAGTAGAAACCTCATGCACGAAAGATGATTGGTTGAGGGCTGAATTATGCATAACCACTGGCCTGTCCTTGGATCTCTAATAAACCTGTAAATGGGGAATGGGGACAGAAATTAATTCAGGAATGACTGAAAGTGGTATGGAAGATGTGAAATCTGTTGTAAAAAGAATACAACGATCTCTTGAAGGAAAAAAAGGGTTAGACTCAAGGAATGTAACATCCGCACTGACATAATATTTGCGTGACTGTGGACTGTAACAACGATAACCTTTTTGAGTACGGAGATAACCAAGAAAGACACACTTCAGATATCTAGGAGCCAACTTATCTTGATTAGGTTTCAAGTTTGAATAAAAGCGACACACCCAAACACTCGAGGAGATAAGAAAAAATGTACGACATATGTATGTAATATGGTAAATAAAACTTTGTTATTTAATACGGATGATGGCATATGATTAATTAGATAATATGCAGTAAGAACGGCATCTACCCAATACTATTTAGGGACATGCATATTGAACATGAGAGTTCGAGTCACATCTAAAATGTGTCGATGTATGCGTTCGGCTATACCATTTTGTTGACAGGTGTGGACACAACTGGTTTGATGAATCATACCACGATCAACCCAGAAACTGTTCACAGAAGATTGAGTATAGTCCTAAGCATTATCAAAATACAAAATTTTGATACCTTTATCAAACTGAACATAGACTTCATTATAAAAGGCAGATAACACATTGAAAACTCAGATCTTTTTTTATTAAATAATACCAAGTCATTCTAGAATAATCATCAATAAAAATAATAAAATACTAAAATTCTTTTGGACTTTTGACTCTAGACGGACCCCAAATATCAGAATAAACAAGATCAAAAGACTCTAATTGACGACTCTTATTACAACGAGGGAAGGAACTACGGTGATGCTTGCCTAACTGATAAGTCTCACATTCAAGACTAGAAATATGACTCAAACTAGGAACAACTTGACACAACTTAGTCAAAGACGAATGTCCCAAACGATAATGTCACTGCAATGGAGAAGTAAAAACAGAAGTGAAGGCCTTTCTAGATAGATCAAAGTAGTATAGTCCATCTTTTTTATGTCCCGAACCAATCATCTTCTTCGTTCTGAGGTCCTGAAAAACACACAAATTGGAAGAAAATATCATAAAACATTGAAGAAATTTGGTTAACTGGCACACAGATAACAAATTAAATTAAAAATTAGGCATATATAATGAATCAAATAATAATAGTGATTGACTAGTGTGAATGACACATTTTCCAAGCATAGGACGAGTAGACTCATCAGCCAAGATAATATTATGTTTCATGGAACTACGATTATGAAAGAGAGATATTTTACCAGACATGTGAGAGCTTGCTCCTGAGTCGATGACCCAAGAGATGGATGGTGACTGGGTTGCCACAAAAACAGGATTACCTATATGTGCCATGGTTGCAGTAGGTTGAGAGGTGGTACTAGCAAGCGCGTCTAACTTTTGGAGGATATGTTCAAATGGAGATGAGGTATCAGACGTTGAAGTCTGATTATAACCCGAAGTATCATCTCTGCGAGCAGAAGTGGTGACTTGGAACTTCATATTTTTATCATGCACTTGATGTACATATTTTGGTTTGCCCCACTTGTCCTAACAATAGTCTTCCATATGACTGAGCATTCCATAATAGTTATACTTTCATGGTTGACCATGACCACCACCACCACAACCATTGTCTCTACCACCACGACCTCCCCCTCGACCAAAACTATGACCACCATCTATACCGCCACGTCCACTATCACGTCCACTACTACGACCAACAACACTAAAAACTAGGGCAGAAGACTCAGTACTCTGCACCATAGAACACTGCCCCAGAAAGGAACGATTGAGATGGAAGAACGTATCTGCCACTGTAGGTAACTGCTCTCCAGCAAGGATTTGAGCTTTAAAAGGTTCGAGCACAGGATCCAAGCTGGCTAGGATAAGTGAAATATAAAACTCTTTCTTCTGTCTCTGAGCTTCCTTTAAATCAGTAGTAACAGGATGATATTGAAGCAGTTCCTCCCACAAAGCCTTCTTTGAAGACAGATATTCATTCACAGGCTTCCCATTTTGCTTTGTATTAAACAATAACTCGTATAACTCATAGATACGGACAATATTTTGCTTCTGCGAATATGATTCTTCTAGAGATGTCCAAATTTTTTTGCTTGATTCACACCACTGAATATTAGCAGCGATATGTGGTTCCATACTATGCCACAACTACGACATAATGTATGCATCTGCACTCATCCAATCTTCATACTCAACGAAAGTTTCAGGCGAGGGTTCTTCCGTTAAAAACTTTAACTTATTCTTTGCCCTTAACACCACTTTGATAGACTTGGACCAAGCAAGGTAGTTTGCACCATTGAGTTTCACCACTGTAATCGACTTTCCCAATTCATCATTATGAATAACAATAAAAGGAGAACCACCTCCGCTACCACCACCACTATTAACCTCGTTAGAAGATTCGGTCCCTACTATACTTGTAGATGCAACCAAAAGACGCGGTCTTTGAAACCCTAGATCTCATAACGAACCTTAACCGACAACAAATAACCAATGGAGATATATAAAAATCCTATATCTCATAAACGAAATACGAAATATCACGAACAACGAACGACGAACGGCAAATCATGAAAAATAGACGAAAAACAGCCAAAAAAAGTACTTTCAAATATATGCTCTGATACTAAGTAAATTTTGGAGATAGAGACGAGAAGGAAAAAAAGTAGGAGAAGAGAGAATAAGAGAAATGAGATTGCAAGGGCCTTAAACCCTAGGTTGTATCTCATGTCTATTTATATTGATATGCAATACACCCACAATTACTATTATACCCTTATATGATAAATAATAAAATAAAATAACTCTAACAAAGGCAAAGGACACAACGTTTAAGAAGGTTCACACAGAGGACAATGGACGGATATGCTCACGAAGATTATACCAAGAGAAAAGTTTGAGTACTACAGACAGATCATCGGTATAATGAGCTCCTACACCTAGTTTGGAAGAAAAGGTATTGTTGGTCCAAGCATCCAACTCGATATTATATGGAGAATACCCCAGAGTGCTATGAGCGTCGTCCATGTATAAGAGAAACTCGAGGTATTGGAGCAGAGTTCAGAGCACAACAGTAAGATATTCTTCCTATGCTAGACTGAATTTGGTTGGAACACGGTCGAACCGAGTTCGGTCCGAATTTGGTCCATTTTAGTCAAAACTTTTTCAGCATGGGACGATCGTACTCGGTCCGAATTCGGTCCTTGTTGAGCAGAACATTTCTATTATGACTAACCGAATTCGATTTTGTTGGGGCTATACGAGTTCTGGGATGTTTTATACACTGTTAGGGCAAATCAACGGTCCAGATTTATTGTAAAATTTAGGGGACTACATATAGGTATTTCCTAATCCTAATCTATGCTAGTTGATACTTTACAACTTTTGGAGAGAGGGAGTTTGACGGCTATTTTGAATAAAGACAAGTCTCGGGTAAATTTTTTATTGTATTTTGTTCTTCAGGAGTCTGTAATTGAGTTTTATGTTTCAAGTAGTTGTTGGTGATCCGGTTTGCATCAGTAAGAAGTCTATAAGGAGTCGTGTAATTCTTATTCCATTAGTGTAAAGTTTTTAGAATTGGACTCTGATCGTTCCGTGATTTTTCTCCGCAAGTATTTTCCACATCAAAATTATTTGTGTTTGTGTTATGGCTTTTCTATGATATTCACGATTTGGTTTCTGAGTTTCTTCATTTCTTTTGCAGCTTTTTGATTTGGAGGAACATTTTTGATAGACAAATTTTTAAAGTATAAAAGATATCAGTGTGTTTGTGGTGTTATATATAAGTAATCGTGACGTACATGAATCCTTTAAAAAAAAAAATTAATGCTGTATTTCTATTCCATGTTGCGTCTGTATCTGAATCCATATCTCAATGCAACTCTATGGGGTTGTTTGGATGGCATCAACTCTCCCCCAATGCTACTTTCTGCAGCAACTGTGTAGCAGATCTTGCAGGTTTGGTGTTTGGTTCGACCAATAAACTCCCCTGCAGGTGTCCTTTTTCTGCGTTGCAACTTTTTTTTTATCTGAAGGGGACGGTGGAGATGGAGCGGGACGGTAGAGATGGAGGGAGGAGGAGAAGGAGGAGACTGTGGAGATGAAAGGGACGGTGGAGATGGAGGGAGGAGGAAGAGGAGGAGACGGTAGAGAAGGTTAGAGAGAGAGAGAGAGAGAGAGAGAGAGAGAGAGAGAGAGAGAAGAAAGTGATGGTGGTGTGTACTATGGTGGGTTTCTTTCGCATCCTCTCTGATGCTCTGGGTCTGGGATCGGCTCCGGTCACTGGAAATATTTTTTAGCAAGTAAAATTTTTCAGCATCGGCTTCCGCCAAATTTTTTTGGTGGTAGTTGCCAATTTTTTTTGGATGGAGAAGAAAGTCATCCTCATTTTAACGGATGGAGTAGAAAGTAATTTTTTTTAGCATCGGCTCCAGCCAAATTATTTTAAAATTAATTTTGTAAAAGATGAACAATAGAAATAGAAAGAAAAGTCACCATGATATCCAATACTGAAATTCGTCCTCCTCACTTAGAGACAAAAAATATCGATTCTAAATACATTTTAAAAAATACCACTTATTACAAATACATTAAAATTTAATATGCTACAAATATCACTTTCACACTTTTAAAAAATTTCTTTTATTCAAACAGCCACTACATGGAAAGGGAGTGGGAGAGGATAATACTTTACCAATAGCCAACCCTTATCCCTTGTTTGGGTGCTTCCAAAGTCGGCAGAGATGAAATTAGCTAGCTTATGCTGCCAGAGTCATAGGCACGTTCATTCTTGTCTTCCTTCCCATCTTAATGTTATTACTTTATTCTCCATCTCCTCCGAATAAATCTTGAATTTTTAACATTTCTTTCTAAAAGGATATTGTTGCAAACATGTTATTGCTTGTTTCTCCTGGTTTTGGGCAGAAATTGCAAATTATGATAGTTTTTGATCATATGAGCCCAAAACCAATTTGATGATGCTTTCAGCCAATTTCAAACCCAAATGTGTTGGAGTGGGTAGGATTCCCAACCTATATGAAAAATATTTCGGATTTGGATTGAATATTCCTACATATAATAGGAATACCTCAATATATTTGGTTTGGGTATTCCTACATATAATAGTAATATGTAAATTGATTTAGATTTGGATTGGATATTCTTACATATAATATGGATTTGGATTTGGATTTGGATTTGGATTGGATATTTCTATATATAATAGGAATACTAGTTGTGGGTTTGAGGTTATATATATTAGGTGTCTCTTAACCCTAAAATATATCTCAAAAAAATTGCAAAAGGAGGCAAGAGTGCTTTTACAACATTGGGATAAGAGAGGAAGAGATTTAAGGCTATTTCGAAGAGGAGATCGGTTTCGGGTAATTCAATTCTCGTCTTCTCCGTTCTTCGTTTGTTTGCGATCTATTTTCTATTCCAAAGAGTTGTGGTTATCTGTTTCGATCGGTGATAAGTTTGCAAGGAATCGGTGTATTCCTTATTCCATTAGTAGAGGCTTTTTAGGGTTGGACTCCGATCGTCTCATGATTTTTTCCATTTAAATTTTTTACGTAAAAATCTCTATGTCTGCGATTTGTGTTTGGTGTTTTTGGCTTGTGTATTTTTGCTCGGTTCTCTTGCATAGCTTCTTGGTTTGAAAAACGGTTTTCGCGCTTTTGTTTCCAATAAAATGGTATCAGAACCAGGTTCTGGAGTTCAGAGAGGTCAGTAGTTGACAGGTCAACCAGGGAGAAGAGATGGACACAAAGTCGGTGCACATGGTAAACCTGAACGATATCAACTATCATTATTGGTGGAGCAAGATAAAGGATTTGATGTTCGTCAATAAGCTGCATCTTCCAGTATTTGCGTCCGAGAAGTCCAGTGACAAATTCGAAGAGGACTGAAAGTTTGAGCATATAAATGTGTATTGATATATTAGGCAGTTCGTTGACGAGAATATGTACAATCATATTGCCAATATTGAGCACGCGAAGACGTTGTGGGATAAGCTGAAATCTTTGTATGTAAAGAAGATCGGGGTAAAATAGTTGTTCCAGATCCGAACGATGATTGGGTCTGCGGTACAAAGATGGCGCGTCTATTACAAATCAGTTAAGTGAGTTCCAAGGCGTGGTTGACCAGCTATCCTATAAGGAAGTCAAGTTCGACGACGAGGTTCATGGACTATGGTTGTTGTATAAATTGCTATACTCGTGGAAAATCGTATGACTGTCTATTATCGCTTCTATTTCGGAAGGCGTGGTCATTCTGGATTTTGCCAAAAGCGGGGTACTGAATGAAGAGATGCAGAGACGTTCTCATGGCACTTCATCCATATCCCACTCAGAGGCGCTAGTTTCAGAGAGCCACGGAAGGAGTAAGAGCAGGAGTCCAGGTGGTGGCAGAGACAAGAGTAGGGGCAATTTTAAGGGTGGGTATGAGGACTCAGAGTGTTAGCATTGTGGCAAGAAGGGCCACATCAAGCAGAACTATTTCGCTTGAAAGAGGGAGAAGAATGGCAACAAGGGGAAGCAAAGTGAGAACACTACAGCGGTGGCCTCGACACATGGAGGCGACGTGATCATTGTAGGTGATGAGGTAGTTATGAACCTCGCATGCGATAACAACTCTTGGCTGGTGGACTCAGGTGCTTTACTGCACGTATCTCACAACATGGCACTATTAGCTACTTACACAACAGACGACTGTGGAGTATTGAAGATGGACAATGGAGATGTGTCGAAAGATGTTGCTATTAGAGATGTGCATTTAAGGACAAAAATGGGTGCAGTTCTTGTTCTTAAAGATGTTCGTCATGTCCATGATATCCGTTTCAACCTGGTGTCTATTGAAAAGTTGGATAAAGAGAGTTTCTTCAACCTTTTCGAGTACGGTCAGTAAAAACTTTCCAGAGGTTCGATGGTGATTGCTAGAGAAAGTGTCACTCCCCGTTCCCGATATACGTATTTGGAACATATTTTTATGTTAGAATGGTTGCATGTGCTTGGAGACTACACCCATTCTTTGGTTTAACCTGGTCCATGGTTCATTTTTTGGGTTGGTTCAAGTCATAAGAACCCTTGGTTCAACCCTCAACCCTACCATATATAAGCCAACCACTCATCTCTCTTCATTACTTCATTTATTTTCCTCTTGTGTTTTCTCTCCCCTTTCCATAGGCAAGTACACCTTGCATAAGAAATGGAGAAACCTTTCATATTATTGTTCCATTATGTTTGTTATGTGTTTCTAAGCATTTTTAGAACTTAAAGTTTTTTATTTTAATGGGTAGTTTTAAGTAGATCTACATTTCTAACTTAGGGTTTTATGGGTTTCATAAGACTTTTTTGGTTTTTATCTATTAAACATGTATTTTAGAAAACTAGTTTTTACTAAATGATAGAGCTTTCAATTTCAAGCATTTTGGCATTTGGTTTACTCGATTTGGACTTAAAATAAGAATTTTATGGACAAAACAAGATTTTAATTTTTTTGGAGTTTTAGCCATAGCCAAACCTGTTGTTTGGAGAAACAAAGTCTTCATGCGACCATCAAGTTATGCGGCCGAGAGTGCTATGCAGCCTGAGAGGGCTACGCGACCTAATCTTTTGTTGCATACTGACCAGCATGCGTCCATCTTGTTGGACGCATGACTGCCATCACACAAGTGTTCTAGATCTAATCCTTGAACTCCTTGTGTGTTTACTAGCTGAACGAATGAGAAATTGGCTAAGTCCAAAAGACCACCATGTGGCATTGACTCATATGCGGCACCGACACTTATGCGGCATTGGAGAGTATGCGGCCACCATTTCCTTGGACGTGTGACTCCGAACTGCGGCACATATTTCTTGATAAAAATTATCTTTTCTCTTTGACACACTCTATGGCTTATCACATCGATCACTTTATGTTACATCACTGACACTTTATTTATTGGTCGTCACTTCAACACTAGTCCCAAGGAGTAGACTTTAACCCTGAGCATGCGGCATGACTTCATATGTGGCCAAGTGGTTCATGCAGCTTGACTTCATATGCGGCAAGTGGTCATGCGGTGTCACTACCACGTACCGAAAACAGGGATATTTTTGACTTTTTATAATATTTAATATTATGGTAGTTACAATTAAGTAATTGCATGAAAGTATAGTTAATTTAAATAATTATGTGGGATGTGTAATTAAATATATATTATTATATACAGTATTCATTTATGTTCGAGCTGGTAGACTTGACGTAGAAGCCCAGTAGATGAACACCTGTCCGAATTATGGAATTTTGTATTTAATTGTTTTATTTAGAATTAATTTATTGGAGGTTGTAATTAATTACCTATTTTATTTAATTATTGCGCCCTGCCCTTGCTTCGGTAATTGGAGCGCTACCCTAGCTTTTGTCTTCCAACAAATTTTACAATCTTGTCCTAGACATGCCCGCATTCCATTCTGCTATTTTTGTAACTCATAATTATGCTCTCTGTACCTTATTTCTAGCCGCACAAAAATCGTCGCGGACGTTTATTTAATTCCTAAATAAATTCCTATTTTGTATCGTTGTGCGTTCCAATCGAAATTGGAGGTAATCTTGACCTATTTTTCGTGCGACCCAAATTAGGATAATATTCTATTTTGAGTCTTCTTCATTAATGATATTGATGACCCGACCTGATTTTGGCCCCATGTACTCCTAATTAATTTTAGAACACAACTTGCATTTATTTCTATTTAAATTGAGGATACCATTTTATCTGATTCCGTAAATCCAGGTTAATTCCAGTGCCCTGCTATTTGAGCCCATACCAAACATACAGCGCCCCATGACCCTACAAAATACCGAACACCGAATCGTCCGACAAATTTTTATCATTTTATGCGTCTGTGCAAATACCCAAATTTAAGGGGGCTAATTTGCAAATTTGCATTTGGTGTCAACACCCCATTTGTTTAAACAATGAAGGAGCCCTAATATTTAACTAAATCTCTCACCCTCATCCCCACATGAAAAATCTCTCATGACAAATCTAAGCCATCCACTCAATGGGGCTCATCACAACCCTTCATTCCAACACCCCTCCCTATTTAAAGTCAAATCATCCCTCTTCCCTAGGAAGCCCTAATCCCCAAAAACCTAGGTTTTCCCACATCCTCACAAGCCTCCACCATCAAACGTAGGCTTCCCATTTTTTTCTCCATTCTTTTTCTCTTCTTCTTCTCTTTTCTTCTTCTTCTTCCTTCTTCTTCTTTCCTTTGTTTTTAAACTTTCAAAAAAGGGGGGGGGGGGGGAATCATCACCCAACCCATCCTGTGAGCTCCCCGACCCCCGGTCTACTTCCGGCGTGGTCCAGCCACCCTCCGGCCTGACCCCGACATCTCCAGCGGTCGGCTCCACTGTTCTTCACCCGGCCAACAACTGCATTTCCTCCTCCCTCGCGTCGACTGACCCCATCGAGCAGAACCATCGACCCCGAGCATCCTCCTCCTCCCCACTCTTCTCCCCGCTGACCGACCCCGGCGGCTCCATTGTCTGCACTCCGATGGACTTCCCCCTCCGGCCTCCCACCATCAAAGCCGACCCCGGCCAAGCTCCACCCCGCAGCAGCCAAGCTCGGCCCGCTGCTCAGCTCCCTTCGGCTACCAGAGCGACGACAACTCCCCCTCCACTCCTCCACGTACAGCCGACAGTCCGCTGCACGTCCGGCGAGCCTCCTACTCTGGCACCGCCCCACTCTTCCTCCCCTCCTCCTCGTAGCACCCTACTCCGGCCAGCCACCTATCCCCACCACCATCTTCACCATAAACCATCACCCTCTTCACCTACACAACCACCACCATCAACTTCTCACCACCACTCTCCCCTGCTGCTCCTCCCTGTCGTAATCCCCCTGGCCTGAGCTCCGGCCAAGCCCGACCACCCCCCTGTGAGCTTCTCCTTCCCTCCTTCCTCTTTCACTAGTTAATGTATATATATAACTAATGTATAGTTAATATATATATATAATTAATATATATGTATGTATAATTCATGTAAGGTATTTGTATATATTTAATTAATGTGTAGGTAAGTGTATGTATTTAATTTAATTGGTATATACATATATATGTATATATATATTGGTTTATTTTTATAATATCTATTTAATAAAAACTATACTAGTATAATTTAAATTAGTGTATTAGTATGTACTAATATTAGTGTATGTTTGTATGAATATATATAGTGTATTTTAAGTATATCTATGTTTCATATATATATATATATATATATATATATATATATATATATATATATATATATATATATATATATATATATATATATATATTGAATGTACTTTAGTATAAATATGTATTAAATATTATATGATAGTACGTATTTTAGGAGGTATTTTGATATATGTATATACATATACATATATATATTATTTGGTATATATTATATGGAAATGTATATTTTTAACTTATTGATGTATATATATATATATACAACATATATTTTAGTGTATATACTTATACCTATTGTATATATTATTGGTATACCCATAAATACGAATTAATCTAATTATTGTTATATGTCTATAGGACAGTTGGTTTATCCAGGAGATACTCTGGAACAGGACATCAGTAGTTACCAGCTAAGGACCCAAGGCAAGTACATTCTCTGATAATTTCCAATTGTTGATAATTTCTATAAGTTCAATAATCTAGAAATGTTACATCTGAATCCTTGACACTGTGCTACACGGACTAGTATATAGCTTGGATCTGTAGTCATGAGATATTATATTTATTATCGTATTGACATTGTATACGACATGTATATTAGATATCGTACATGATAGATTGGACTTGCTCGTGTATCGTGACGTGTCATGGTTGGATCCACAGTACTAGTTGGGGGCGGGGAAGTAGTTAGTAAGAAATGTGATCATACCCTTTATACAGTATAGAACAATGTAAGTGTTAATCATGCTCTTCACATATGATTAGCCAGGCCCTATAGCTCTCGTACATGTTCCCAAGCCGATCACATTTCGAAACTACTATTTCAAACACTTAGAATAGATTACAGTTCTCTATTTTAAATCATATATTACATCACTCGTATATGATATTGTACCTTGTTCTTTTCATTTCTTTTATGCACTGACTATATCACATTGCCTATTTTGCATGTCTCTTTACATTGCCTGTCTCTCTATTTTGCCATTACATTATTTCACTATCTTCTCAGCATCTAGCATCAACTGTTTATTGCTTTATAGTCCTTATCAACTGAATGGAACTGTTATTTGAGATTGTACTTTGCTCCTTCCTGACTGGAAATATTTTTCCAGAGTATGCCTTAGAGGACCGGTGTCCGACACTTTATGGACCATATGGTGAGTAGCTACGACTTGGGCTTAGTAGTTTAGTTGTGATTCCGGGAGGTCTAGCCGGAATCACTAGTTTTCTGGTTAGTTCTTTTGGTAGACTATTTGGTACCGGATTTGTCTCCGGCATACTTATTGAGACTTGGACATTTGTTGAGTTAGATTTTACATTTAGACTGGTGTTGTATTTAATTTTATTTGTTCGATATCTTATCGTGCTGTAGTCATGTGATTGAGTATGTGTTCGTATTATTTTTGTGTCATTCGTGCCTCCTTATGGAGATTGGATGCTTGTGTGAGATTGGCTAGATAGTATCATGACCTTGACAGCGTTCTACCGCCGATGCTGCGGCGTAGGCTGGACGTACCCGCGTACTCGTGCCCCAATTTCGGGTGCGGGTCGTGACATACGGTCATCACTTCATATACGGCCTAGAGTCTTATGCGACTTAGACTTTCCATGCGGTCTAGAGACCCATGCGGCTTTGCTTGTTTTGAATGAATATTTTTCTTATTCTTTCATGACCCAATGCATAATTGGTAATTGGAATCGAATACTGTATCCGTGCTGATACCACTATTGTCTGATAATTGTCCATGATATTAATGTGCGTCGAGGTGTGACACATTGTGTCATGTGTTAAGTGATATATTTGGGTTATGCATCGAGAATGCCTCCAAATTTCTGAATGGTGATATTATATATATATATATATATATATATATATATATATATATATATATATATATATATATATATATAGTTTTCCTAATACGGGCATAATAAGCGAGTCAACTACCAAAGCATGGCAGGATATTAATTGTCTGAATGTTGCATACACACTCGAGTGAATCCAGATTTGACTTCCATGAATTTGTATCTAATGTGCCCATACTTTATACGACATATTAATAGAAATTCTCATGTGACCACGCCAAGATATTTCAAACACAACATAGGGCTAATTAGGTAACTAAAAGTGGTAGTAACATTGGAGGGAACGGTATCCCGATATTATGCTAACGAACCTTCCTACAAAGATTAATTTTACGTGCGTTGTGGGCTGGTCACCATACATATTGTATATCATCTGACTTAGTGAAGTACAATATCTGACATATTATAATACCGAGCCACTGTTTCACTATAAGAATACTGGAACCGCTAATACCATATTTTTAGCGCCGTGGCCCTACGGGAAACTGGTACATCTCATGAATACTTATTTTATTTATCTATTTGGTTTGGTTAGCTCGTGTTCGGCACTGGCGTAATCCAAGGATACCTATTATTCATTATTTATGAGATAACCTCTGACTCCATAATTAGCAAGTCGTACAAGTGATTGACCGATATAAGAAAATGGACTTGGTTGTGATTGTATTATTCAGTTAGTAGCCTAGAAAAATAGACTATCATAGTGTGATTGTTCAACCATTATCCTTGTTTGGTTGTAGGGTTGGGCCTTTGCGCTAGTATATGTCATATACCTAAGTTATAACACTGAACCTATATATTATTATGTAATTATTTTCCTTGGGTTTTTGTTTCTCTATTTTGTGCTTCCTTTGTAGTACTTGCTATTTGGGATCTAACCCAACTAGTTTTGCATGGCCAGGTTTTGATCCAGCACCCGAGGATCCAGAGTATCTTCCTCCAACTCATGGCGTGTACCAGAAATATGGTCGCAGGGGATAGCGAGTGGGGTTTCTTCTTCCTGCTCATCATTGAACATTTACTTCTTTTGGGCGTTTAGCCACCGGCACCTGTTAGTCGGCTCATCTTGACATTAGTTTCCTTACATGATTGTATTAAATCAGACTATAGCTGATCACTGTCATGTACTTTTGTTACTCTTCCATCTTCTTCTTTTGTACAGTTGGTCTCTAGAACATTTTGAGAAAGCATTTAGGATACCTTATTGGTTTATCATATATGCTCTATGCTTACTGTTTCTTGTTTGAATGATTGAGACATAAAATGTCTTAACCCTAGGAGACTTGATTGTAGCATGCATCCTCTTGTCTTATACATTCGTGACCGCCGTACGACGTATAGCACCTTTTACGGGGTAGCAGGCCATGTCTGTCTGGACGTGACAAAGTTTTATTGGTATCTCATGCAGGTCTGTTCTTCAGACTTGTGGGATATCATGGTCATAGGAGTCTCAATTAAACATGATCCTTCTTGAAATTCTGAATTTGTCCTCTTCGATACTCAGCTTAAAATTTTCCAGATTGGTTACTTTTATGTTCCTTCTCGTCTTGTACTTGATATTTCTTGTGCTCTTCTTTAGGTCTTCTCCTTACTCTCTTGCTGCAGCAACAAGAGAGGCAAAGTTTCCAGTAGAACGAGATCCTGTAGAACCTCAGCCAAGGATTCGAGTTAAGCCTACGATGAATAGGTTAGAGCAGCAGGCTCAGGGTATTCCCGTACCTCCCGCAGTGCCAGCAATACTGGATACCCAACCTTGCTAGAGATTATCCGTAGATTATTGGTGGCCCAACAATACCAGATGGTGGTGCAATAATAACAACAACAACAACAACAGAAATATCAGCAACAACAGCTTCAACACCAGGAACAAAATATTATGTTGAACTAAGGGTTGCAAACGGCCCTAGAATGAGGCGGATGAACAGATTCTGGGGCATCTATTAGATTTTGTAGACTGAACCCCAGATATTTTAATGGTACGGAGGACGCAATCATGGCAGATGATTGGCTCCAAGATACTGAGACCATTCTGGCAGCAGCTAAAGTTTCGACCGAGGAACATGTTGACCTGGTTCGCCTACAACTCCAAGATCTGGAAAGGGATTGGTGGGCCACGATGGAGGTAGGATTAAGGCATCCAATTTCATGGGAGAATTTTAGGACCCGATTAAGGGCAAAGTACTTTGGGATTGTGGCTCAGTTGGAGTTGCAACAAAGGTTCATTAATCTCAAGCAAGCTGGAAGGACAGTAGATGGCTACGCTATGTAGTTTTGCCGACTAAGCACATTTGCTCCAACCATTGTGGCAATAGAGTTAGCGAGAGCAATGAGGTTCCAGCAGGGGCTTTACTTGAAAATATTACACATGGTAGAGGTACATGACTACTAGCAGAGACGGTATTGATAGCAGCCAAGAGAGTTGAGCTTACTTGTCAAAGGATGGCATCGAGAAGAGTGGATCGAAAGAGGCCTTATGGACAAAGCAATGAAGGAGGACCAGTATCGCAAATTCAGCACCATCCTTTGGCATTCGCATCCATGATGTGACATAGAGGAGGCAAGTGACCTCGACAGTGATGGCACCAACTCGACAACATCAGCCGAGGCAGCAGCAGCAGCAACAACAACAGCGACAGGGAGCGCCGACAGGTTGTACCTACTGTGGCAAGGTCGGTCATACCCAAAATGTTTGTCTGGAAGCTAACAGATTATGCTAGAGATGTGGGAGCCCTGATCACAAGATTGCTACATGCCCATTGATACAGAGGCCAGGAGGGCAAGTACAACAGTTTCTTGTATTGCCAACTCCAAGGGCAGTACAGCAAGGAGGACCAACATCAGCAGTATGACCTTTAGTTCAGCGTCCGTTGCCGATACAGGCCCAGCTTTATAGGCAACAACAACAGTAGAATCAGCAGGGGTCGTAACCCCGGCAGCAAGGAAGACAGCAGCAGGGAGCTCAACAAGGCCAAGGGCCGGCACTCACCTTCTCTTTGGAGGAAGCTATGGCGTCGGGTGACGTAGTGGCATGTAACATTTTTGTTACAATATTTTTTGCCATATCATTAATTAATTCTGGAGCTTTGAACTCATTTATATCTACACAATATGCGACACGTATTGGATTAAATTTTGAGGCATTACCAGAGAGGCTGAATATACTCACTGGCAATGGGATCATAGAAGTTAGTAGGGTATGCCTAGCATGTCCAGTCGTAGTATGTGAGAATTTATTACCTTCAAAGTTGATCGAGTTCCCTATGGGTAACTTTGACATTATTTTAGGCATGGACTAGTTGAGAGACGGTCATACAACGATAGACTGTCATGTGGGTAGAGTGTTGTTTATAATTCCAGATCTAGAAGAGTTTATTTTTAGCAGAATAGCAACAGACCAGCATAAGGGAAGAGTCGCAACAGTAGCAAAGGAAGAAGACCCGCTATCCAAGATAATTAAAGAGTTCATGGACATCTTTCCGGATGAGCTTCCCAGATTACCCCAAGTTAGAGCAGTAGAGTTCTGTATAGAGTTAATTCCAGGAGCAGAACCAGTATCCCAAAAGGTGTACCCTATGTCACTTTCGAAGCTTGATCAGTTATATCGACACGTGGAAGAACTGGGGGGGCAAAAAAAGTTTATTCGGACCAGTAGATCACCGTGGGGAGCACCAGCGGAAAGAATGATGGGTCAACGCGGTTGTGTACGGATTACAGACGGTTAAATAAAGTGACCGTGAAGAACAAGTACCCATTAGCAAGGATTGATGATTTGTTTGACCAATTAAGTGGAGCAGGAGTCTTCTCCAATATAGATTTATGATCAGGATATCATCAGGTGCGAGTTCGGGAGCAGGATATACCGAAGACATCATTAGGTCATGATATGGGCATTATGAATTCTTATTTATGACATTCGGACTGACTAATGCTCCAACGGTATTCATAGATTTGATGAACCATTTTTTTATGCCTTACTTAGACCAATTTGTGGTAGTATTCATCGATGACATCTTGGTGTATTCTGGTAATGAGAATTAGCATAAAGAATATCTCAGGATAGTGCTACAAACTTTGAGGGTGCACCAGTTATATTTGAAGCTTAGTAAGTGTGAGTTTTGGCTGGATCACATATCCTTTCTTAGGCACATTATTTTTGAAGCAGGAGTGTCAGTTGATTCCAAGAAAGTAGATGCAGTAGAGAACTGGCCAGTTCCGAAGATAGTAGCAGAAGTGCATAGTTTTCTATGCTTGGCAGGATACTACAGAAGATTTGTGTCAGATTTTGCTAAGATCTCGGCACCATTGACCCGGTTATTTATATGGTCAGCAGAATGTCAGATAGCCTTTGAAGAGTTGAAGAAGAAGTTAATCTCTGCACTAATCCTTACTCTTCCAGTAGACTCTGAAGGATTCACAGTGTATTGTGATGCATCTGGTAAGGGACTTGGATGCATTTAGATGCAACAAGGGAGAGTGATAACATATGCTTCTCGGCAGCTCAGAGATCACGAGAAGAACTATCCAACTCACGATTTGGAGCTAGCAGCAGTAGTGTTTGCACTTAAGCTATAGAGGCACTACTTATATGGCGATCGAGTAAAAGTATTCACAGACCATAAGAGTTTGAAGTATGTATTCACGCAGAAGGACTTGAGCATGAGGCAGAGAAGATGGCTAGATTTGTTGAAAGACTATGACGTGGAACTTCAGTACCATCCAGGCAAGGCTAATGTAGTAGCTGATGCACTTAGCAAAAGAGATAGAAAATTTATGTTGGCAACTCAGAAGCATATTCTAGAGGACTTACGAGAGATGGGTGTCAAGATAGTACTTCCCCAGAGTACAAGAGTTCATGTTTGCCTACAGATTCGATCAACTTTAGTAGATAAAATTAAACTAACTCAGGCAGAGGACCTGAAGATTTAAAAGATATGAGAAGAATATGAGTCAGGTCTTCGGAAGGATTTGACAATAAATGCAGATAAAACGCTAAAGTTTGGAAATCATCTATAGGTACCAAGCAGGGATATTCGGCAATAAGTTATGACTAAATCACATAGTTCCTAGAATTATATTCATCCGGGAGGCACGAAGATGTACTAAGATATCAAGCAACACTTTTGGTAGAACGGAATAAAGAGAAAAATAGCACGATTCGTATCGCGATGTCTGATATATCAGCAAGTGAAGGCAGAACAACAAAGGCCGGCATGATTATTACAGCCACTTCCTATTTTAGAGTAGAAGTGTAAACATATCACGATAAACTTTGTGACTGGTTTACCTAGATCACCGACTGGTCGGGATACGGTTTGGGTGATAGTGGATCATCTCACAAAAGTAGCTCACTTTCTTCCTTTTCGAGTAGGACAGTCTAAAGAATAATTGGTTGAAATATATATACGACAGATAGTGAGAAAATACGGTATCCCAATAAGTATCGTGTCAGATTGAGACACTCGGTTCACTTCATATTTTTGAAAATATTTGCATCAGAGTTTGAGCACCAAGTTAAGATTCAGCATAACTTACCACCCCCAGATAGACAGACAATTAGAGATAACCATCTAGACCTTGGAGGATATGCTATGAGCCTGTACCTTAGACCTTGGTGGATCTTGGGAAGATCACCTTCATCTCGTCAAGTTCTCGTACAACAACAGTTATCATGCTAGTATTCAGATGGCATCTTTCGAAGCACTATACGGCATAAAGTATAGATCATGTTGGCTTAGGACGACATTGGTGAGCGAAAAATATTAGGCCCAGAAATGATCACGAAGACAATAGAGGTTGTCAAGCAGATTAGAGAGCGACTTCGGGATAAACAAGATAGGCATCATCATTGGGCAGATCTGCATCGTAGACCTTTAGAGTTTTGTGTCGGCGACCACGTGTTCTTGCGGATTTTTCCTACCTATGGAGTCATTAGATTCGAGATTCGCGGAAAGCTTAGTCCGTGATACGTTGGTCCGTTCGATATTCTCGAGCGGGTAGGCAATGTTGCTTATCTTCTTGCCCTTCCGTCTTAGTTATGTGAGGTGCACGGTGTATTTTATGTATCTCAGTGGAGTAAGTATATTCCGGATCTGAGTCATATCCTCGATCACTCTGAATTAGTCGTTGGTACTGACTTATCTTATGAGAAGCAACCCGTATCCATATTGGACTGAAGGAAGAAGGTGCTCAAAAATCAGACTATTTCTCTTGTCCGGGTTGCTTGGGGCCATCACTCTCTAGGAGAATCGAGGTGGGAGCACGAGGACGATATTCGATCCCGATACCCGTACCTATTCGATTCAGAAGGTATATTCTTTCTAATGCCTTCATATCTCGGATTCTGTGATCAGGTGATCACCTATATGTTGTAATGATATTGCTTGCATGTGTAGTTGCTAGTAGATTTGTATTGTGCTTGTCCTAACTTCTTTAGCTATTGTTTGGATTCGAATTCTGAGGGTAAATTATTTTTAAGGTGGATAGAGATGTCACTCTCCGTTTCCGATATACGTATTTGGAACATTTTTTTATTTTAGCATGGTTGCATGTGCTTGGAGACTAGACTCATTCTTTAGTTTAATCAGGTTCATGGTTCTTTTTGTGGGTTGGTTCAAATCATGAGAATCCTTGGTTCAACCCTCAACCCTACCATATATAAGCCAACCACTCATTCTCTCTCTTCATTACTTCGTTTCTTTCTCTCTTTTATATTTTCTCTCTCATTTCCATAGACAAGTACACATTGCATGAGAAATGGAGAAATCCTCCATATTATTGTTATATTATGTTTGTTATGTGTTTCTAAGCACTTTTAGAACTTGAAATTTTCTGTTTTGATGGGTAGTTTTGAGTAGATCTACATTTCTAACTTAGGATTTTATGAATTTTATGATTTTTTTGTTTTGATCTATTAAACATGTATTTTAGAAAACTAGTTTTTGCTACATGATAAAGCTTTCAATTTCAAGCATTTTGGCTTTTGGTTCACTCAATTTGGATAGACAAAACAAGATTTTAGTTTTTTAGAATTTTTTCCATGGCTGAACTTACTGTTTGGAAAGGACGAAGTCTTCATGCGCCCATCGAGTTATGCGGCCGAGAGTGCTATGCGTCCTGAGCTTTAGTCGCATACTGACCAGTATGCGTCCATCTTGTTGGATGCATGACTGCCATCACACAAGTGTTCTGGAGCTTATCCTTGAACTCCTTGTATGTTAACTCGCTGAACGAATGAGAAATTAGCTAAGTCTTAAAGACCTCCATGTGGCATCGACTCGTATGCAGCACCGATACTTATGCGGCATTAGAGAGTATGCGACCACATTTCCTTGGACGCATGACTCTGAACCGCGACACATATTTCTAGATAAAAATTGTCTTTTCTCTCTGAAAAACTTTATGGCTTGTCATATCTATCACTTTATGTCACATCACTGACACTTTATAACTTATCCTAGACGGGGGACAGCGAGGTCGGATTGGTGGACAGTATGCAAGACTAAAGCTAGAAATACCTTTAACGTTGATGAAATAGCTTATCAGGAGGACGAGCTACCTCTTGTAACAAATATTATATATGTGGACTCAATAAAAGTTACTCATTACACGAGTAATAATGTAGAAAATGTAGAATTATCCGAAGAGGAAGACGAAGACGAAGTAGATAAAAGTCAAGATGAGGAGGAAGAGGAAGAGGAGGACGAGGAAGGCGAACAAGATAAATTTTCTGAAGATGATTGAAAATAAAATATTTTGCCTGTAGAATGTACTATATTTTGACTGTAGAATGTACTATTTTGACGAAGATATGTATTATATTTTGACTGTAGATTGTACTATCCATTTAGACTTGTGATACCACTAGTTATTTACTGTGCAATTCTATGAATGCTGTGAGATATGCATAACATTTTGACTGTTGAATGTACTATATATTTGTGTATTTCTTTATTCATCATATGTTGTTATCAGGTATGACAGGACGACGCAGATGGTTCGGCAAGTCCCAAGGTAGACAGATTGTTCCTCCGGTACTGCCTACTGTTGGTTCTGGATCCTCATCGTCTAGTACTCTAGTATATCGACCAGTCAAATCTCTGACTGCGACGACATTACGTGGCATCACTCCTGGGATGAGTAGTTCCATACTTGATAGTACCCTCTCGTCCAGTGTTCCTCCTGCTGACGAAACCATGAAGACAGATGAGCATATGGAGGAGGTCGAGCCGACGTCGTCCCAGCATCAGCTAGATCCTCCATGCGCACCTCCGGAGGAGACGAGGGCAGAGATTTGGGCCGATGGTACAAAGTAAGTCAATTAGATGGTTTAGTATCATATAAATCATGTATTTCTTTATTCATCATATATTGACTTTTTCGATAAAAATAATTATCTCTATATAGATATCGTCCATCGTCGGTACAGAGATGCCTTGGCCTCTTTCTGAGGAACAACTATGGTGGCCCTTGGATCAACTACTCTGAAGCTCCGGAGGAGAGGAAGGCATTCTAGTTTGCGCACTTCATGGTAAAAGTATATTATATAAATCCTCTAATTTATGTATATTATATAACTTTCTAAATTACTTATTGTAACAAACATATTTCTATCCTCTGCACCGGGCCGAGTTGATCGAGCAGATGTTTCCTGTCGTTGCCGCCAAGCTTATCTGTGATGCTCTGGATGACCAGAAGGCTCGTGATCGCGTTGGAAAATCGATCCAAGGTTGGATCACGCTTGAGCAGTGGACTGCGATGAGGGCTAGATTCGATGATCTGAGGTACAAAAAAAGGTCTGAGAAGGCCAAGGCGGCTCGGCGGAAGGTAGCAAAGTGGTGTGGGGGCTCGATTCCGATGACAAAATATTTTCGTCGTTTGGTTTATTTTTTATTTCAGATATATTATTTTAATGCAAGTACGATAAAATGGTAGTAAAAAAATATTTAATTTTAGTACTAAATAATATATTTTTAACAGGTACAGAGGTGTGAGAATGCAAATATGGTGACCGTCTTCCTGGCCACCCATCGAAAGGACGAAAATCTCATTGATGAGAGGGCCTCGCAGACCTATGTAAGTATTATATTACTTTATGTTAATTTTAATATAACTTAGGCAATTATCAAGTATCCAAACTTTTCTAGGCAGAGTATCTTAGGCTGCATGAGCGGACGACTACTAGTGCACCTATAGCGGGAGAGGCTGGTACTTTCTCGCAGCCCTCTCCAGCCTCGTCGGCGGACGAGCTGTGGGTGACCGCCGCTGGTGGTCTCCAGAGGGGTACGTACTACGGTACGAGATCCTATGGCGCCCTTATTGCGACGCAGTCATCTAGGGCCTCCCCGGCAACTGTACATTCTCCACAGCCCTCGCCGTCGTCGGCCCAAGTTTAGGAGGCCGTTGACCGTCAGATTGCGTCTCTTCGTGACAAGTTGATGTGAAGGATGGAGGAGGAGCCCCTGTCCCAGCCACAAGCGAACGATGCGACGCTCATCGTACGATTTGATATGCTCGAGCGCAGCATCATGGAGCTCCGAGATATGGCAGCTAATCTTAGAGCGTCAACAGAGCGCAGCGTGATGGAGCTGCATGCATCACAACTGTCCATGGGCGAGAGGCTGACGATGATGCAGGATTCAATGGTTCATAACAGTACGAGGCTGTTATCTACCATGAATTCATACAACCAGCGACTAGCAGAGTTGGAACAGATACGTCCTCCTGGTGCGCCTACATCGACACAGACTCCACCGATGTCACTGCCTTCTCCATCGATATCAGTGTCGATTTTACTGGAGCAGTATGATATGTTCTTATCCCTCATGCCCGTCGGTGGTCATCCTCTTGCAGATCCGCAGTAGTACTAGTTAGGACCATTTATTGATTGTTTGTGTTTCAGACCTATGATATTTGGTCATTTATGAATATTCTTTATTTTTAAAGCATTCAGACATTATTTCTTGTATTCTTTAGGACGAGGCTTTCAGACTCAATTGTGTGGATATTTGCTGTATTCTTTACGACGAGATTTTCTACTGATTTGGTTTTTAATCTCAATATTTGTTTTCTTCAAATTTTATTATATTATTCATATTAAATATATGTTAATTTACCGATGTTGAGTGTTCAACCGAAGGGGGTCGGCGAACCCAGCAAATTCAACGGAGGGTTGCTCCGGGTCTATTTGTACAAATTATGAATTAATAAACTGCAGGAAGAATTGTTTAGAAACAATTCAATATTCATTTTTTTTTATTTTTTCAGTATCTTTAGCGACATTTTTAGCGACGTTTTGTGACGTTTATATACGTCACTCAATACGTCGCTATAAACGTTTTGCGACATTTATATACGTCGCTATCTACGTCGCTAATTTAGCGACATATAGCGACAAAAATACACGTCGCTAATTTAGCAACGTTGTGTCGCTAAAGGTCACTAATATAGCGACGCATCTACGTCGCTAGAAAATGTCGGAATAGTGACTTTTGGCAACGTTTTACCTGTCAGCGACTAGCTTAAAGGCAACTTCACCAAAACCTCACTACCGACGTCGCTAAAACTATTTAGCGACATTTTTGGCCATTTAGCGATATTTCTTTACATCGCTAATTTCACTTATTCTGGTAGTGTAATATTGCTTTATATTTGGTTTGTCGTTGGGGATTCATTGCTCGTTCTGCGGTTATCAGTAACGTGGCCAGCCTAATTTGCTCTGGGGAAATCTGCACAATGATATCCTTTTTTAGCATGAGGATATATCCGAGAAAGACGCATGTAGAAGCACAGGGTGACTCACGAGAGACGGCGGGAAAGCATTTCCAGCCAAAAGCATCAATAGTTCTATCAGCTTTCATCTTCCTCTTGAATATCCATTTGTAACCTAATGGCTTACATCCTAGAGGAAGATCAACTAGTTTTCATGTATGATTTTGCATGATTGACTCTATTTCACTATTAATAGCTTCTTTCCAAAGTGGCGCATCTTGTGTAGACATTGCTTTTTTGAAAGTTTGAGGCTCATTTTCTAATATAAAAGTTAAAAATTCATGTCCAAAGGACTTCTCTGTTCCATACCTCTTACTGCGTCTAGGTTCATCTTTCTTATCTGCAAATTCATTATCTGAATCTGTTTGACCATTATCATCATGGTTTCTTTTTAGTGTTTCTCTTTCATGTGCCTTCTTACAAGGAAAGATATTTTCAAAGAAGGAGGCATTATTAGATTCAATAATTGTATTACTATGTATCTCCGGAATGTCTGACTTATGTATGAGAAACCGATAAGCAGAACTGTTTTCTGCATATCCTATAAATATGCCATCGAAGGTCTTAGGACCTATCTTGACCTTTTTAGGTAACAAAATTATCACTTTTGTAAGGCATCCCCACACTTTGAGGTATTTATAGAAAAGTTTTCTTCCTTTCTATAATTCATATAGAGTTATATCATTTTTCCTGTGGGGTAATTTATTTAAAAGGTAGTTGGCTGTAAGTACAGCTTC
>JAYESA010000005.1:98311895-98316895 GCA_036927795.1 Iris macrosiphon | reverse complement strand
GATTCTAAGCTATACCTCGAACTCCAAAGGTCTCCGGTGGCTATCGGCCCAATGCCGATACCTGTCCTGAGCCACCCGAAGTCTATCTCTAATGAGCTTGACCTTCTATGCTGCATCAACCACCATCTCCGGGCCAAGCAAAGCTCTCTCGCCTACATCATCCTATGATAACGGAGAGCGACACCTCCGTCCATACAATACCTCGAAAGGTGACATCTCTATACTGGCTTGGTAGCTGTTGTTGTAAGCAAACTCTACCAAGTGCAAGTGATCCTCCCAAGAGCCTCTGAAATCCAAAACACAAGTGCGTAGCATATCCTCAAGTGTCTGAATGGTCCTCTCTGACTGACCATCTGTCTGTGGGTGATATGCACTACTAAACTTGAGCTGGGTGCCCAAGCTAGCCTGCAGACTCCTCCAAAAATACGAAGTAAAGCGACTGTCCCGATCTGATACTATGCTCACAGGAACTCCATGTAGTCTGACTATCTGGCGCACATACATCTCTGCTAGTCTCTCTGTAGACGTACCCACTTTGAATGGTAGAAAGTGGGCCGATTTGGTCAACCTGTCCACGATGACCCAAATCGCATCCTTTCCGCCTGGAGAATGGGGAAGTCCAGAAACAAAATCCATGGTCACGTGCTCCCATTACTACTCCGGAATGGGTAACGGCTGGAGCAAACCTCCTGGCCTCTGCCTCTCCGCCTTCACCTGCTGGCACACTAAGCATCGAGATACGAAGTGCGCTACCTCCCGCTTCATCCCGTACCACCATACTTGCTGTCTCAGATCTCTATACATCTTGTTGGCACTTGGATGCATAGAGTACTGGGATCGATGTGCCTCCTGGAGAACCTCATCGCGCAACGATCCACTCGGCACACACAACCTAGTACCGTGCCACAAAGAACCATCATCAGCAATGGTAAAGTCATCTTATAATCCCATCTGAATTTGCGTCCTGATGCTCCTCAGGGACTCGTCCTCGAACTGTGTAGCCCTGATCCGGTCTACCAACTCTGATTGAATCTGCAGTCCCCACATCTGCATCTCAACTCCAGGCACTATCACCTCAATGCCCAAGCTCTCTAGATCTGCCAGAAGATAATAATCTGTAGTCAGGCACATAGCTACCGGATACCTGCTCAACGCATCCGCAACTACGTTCGTCTTCCCTGGATGGTACTACAACGATATGTCAAAGTCTTTCATCAACTCCAACCATCTCCTCTGCCTCATGTTCAGCTCTTTTTGGGTAAACACATACTTCAAGCTCTTGTGGTCTGTGAAGATCTCCACACGCTCTCCGTATAAATAGTATTTCCACAACTTCAGAGCAAAAATGACCGCTGCCAACTCTAAATCGTGGGTAGGGTAGTTCTTCTCATGAGGACGTAATTCCCTGGAAGTATAGGCAATCACCCTCCCATTCTGCTGCAACACACAACCCAGTCCCTTCCCCGATGCATCACTATAGATAGTGAATCCTCCAGAACCTGATGGCAACGTCAACACTGGAGCTGTCGTCAACATCCTCTTCAGCTCATCAAAGGCAACCTGGCACTCCTCTGACCAAACAAACTCTACGTCCTTCCGAGTCAGCCTGGACAACGGCTCTGCAATCCGGGAAAAATCCTGAACAAATCTCCTGTAGTAACCTGCCAGTCCCAGGAAACTCCTGACCTCGGCTACTGAACTCAGAGCACTCCATGCCTCAACTGCCATAATCTTTCTCGGATCCACCGAGATACCCTCTCCAGTCACCACATGACCAAGGAATTCAACCTTGTCAAGGAAGAACTCACACTTCGAGAGCTTTCCATAAAGCTTCTCCTTCCTGAGAGTCTCCAGCACTATCCTCAGATGCTCCTCGTGCTCCTCTGGGGTCTTCGAATACACCAAGATATCATCTATAAACACCACCACAAACCTGGGGTATTAGTCAACCCAAACGGCATCACCAAGAACTCATACTATCCATATCTGGTCTAAAAAGCTGTCTTCGGAATATCCTCCTTCCTGACCTTCACCTGGTGGTAGCCTGTCCTCAGATTAATCCTGGAAAACACCCTCGCTCTGCTCAACTGGTCAAAAAGATCATCAATACGCGGCAGTGGATACTTGTTCTTGATTGTGAGGTTGTTCAGAGCCCTATAGTCGGTACACATCCGTATCGACCCATCCTTCTTCGGCACAAAAAGTACCAGAGCACCCCACGAAGAAGAACTAGATCTGATAAATCCCTTGTCCTGAAGCTCATCCACTTGCTTCTTCAACTCTATCAGCTCACTGTTGCTTACTCTATAGATGTGCTGGGATGTCGTCTCCGCGCCTGGCACCAAGTCTATAGAGAACTCCACATCTCTGTCCGGAGGTAACCCTGGCAACTCCTCCGGAAAGACATCCATATACTCCTCTATCAGTGGATGTAGCAACCTCGGCTCTACCACCAGGGCTCCGCAGAAGACTCCCTCGCTCTGCTCCGCTGCTCCTCTGGCAAACTGAAACTCTGGCTCACCCGGCGGACTGAACAAAACTCTGCCTCCACGATAATCTATACTAGCACAATGCATACTCAACCAATCCATCCCGAGTACAATATCGTAGCTCGGAAGTGGCATTACGAGTAGGCACACACTCAACTTTCGGCCTCCTAGGGTAACTCTCCGGTCTCTGCAAACATCACTGACTAGGATGGTACCACCCCCGGTCGTGATCTTGCAGAGTCTAGCTAAAGGTTCAGCAACAAGATGGTGTCTAACAGCAAAAAATACAGACACAAAGCTATGGGAAGCACCAGAATCAAATAAAGCAAGTGCTGGAATGGAATCAAGAAGAACAGAACCTGAGATTACATCACCAACGGGCTCAACCTCGTCTACTGTCAGGGCAAAAGCTCGCCCCTGCTGTCCTCCTCGGTGCTGCTGCTGGCGCTTGGCAAACCTCTGATGCTGAGTCTGCAAAGGCTGTCCTCTCTGCTGCGCTGCAGGTGCTCTGGCTGGTGCCCTCTGAGCGGCTCCTCCGCCCTGAGCTGTACGGGCAAGCGCTGAAGGACAATCCTTTAGCTGGTGATCTACTGCGCCACACAATAAACATCTGCCCAGCCTCTTTCTGCATATGTCCTATCCGTGCCCTGGCTTCCTACAGAAAGGGCAAACGATGGGCTGCCTCTAGCCCTGCTGCTGACCCTGCCTCTACTGCTGGGACGCCTGCCGGAATGGCGCACGACCCTGACCCTGGTGCTGCTGGGTCTGCTGGAATGGCCTCTTGGCTGGGCCTGCACTGCTGCCTGTTCCTGAAGCATCTCTGCTCCTCTTGGTCTTCAGCTCTAGGTCATCCTCAGCTCTCTGAGCGTCGCTGACAATCTGCTCGAAGGTCGCCTCACGGTCGCTCCTAGTCAAGGACTTTATCGCCATGACCAAGCCCTTGCGGAACTTCCGCGCCTTCGCTGCCTCAGACAACCCCTCAACATATCTGCCCAGACGATAGAACTCCGCTGTATACTCGTCCACTAGCATATTCCCCTGGACGAGCGCCTCGAACTGACTTTCTAAAGCACTGAGAGCCACATCCGGGAAGAACTTTTCCTTGAAAAGCTTCTTGAAAGCCTCCCAAGTCAATCCCGGAACTGCTATCCGCGTATCCGTACGGTACCAAGTAAGGGCAAGGTCGAACATCTGGCTGCCCGCTGCCTCGATCTGCATACTGGCTGGGATCATCGCCAGCCTGAAGATGCCCTCTATATGCTCGATCCAGTCGTCGGCGTACAGGATCCCCTCTATACCGCGGAACTCCTTGGGCCGCATCCTCTGGAAATCAATAATAGTGTCCGACATAGGATACTGAGCCTGCTCTGGCTGTGGCTGGATCTAAGCCACTCTGTCGACCGCTGTCATAGCTACCTGATGAGCATTCTCAATGCCCATCCTCATAACATCTGTCTGGCGGTGCTGCGCATCTATCATCTCTCGGAAGAACGCGAACAACTGCGTGGCATCCACTAGTGCAGGCGGTGGTGGAGGAGGTACCACCGGAACAACTGGGGTGACTCTCGGATCAATGGGAGTAAGGGGATCTCCGAGAAAAACAGACGCTCCCTCAACCGCAGGAGTGGCGAGTGGAGCGGTAGCGGCTGCCGGAAGTCGAGCAGGACGAGAGGTGGCAGACCTCTCGGTGGCAGCTGCTGGGACGGTGCGTTGAGATCTGGTCTTCGGAGGCATCCTGAACACAGATCAAAAGAAGTCAATACAGTGCAAGAAACGATATCATCAAAGAAGGACAATAATATTGCAAAAGAAATAATTTCAGAAAAATTAAAGATAGCAAAAGGAAGCAGGAAGAGTCCTAGTTGTGATTGAGCACACTCTCTCTCAGCCTATATCCTATATCCTATTGCAGGTAAACCTAAAACTAGACCTGCATGGGCCACCAACAAAAATGTGTCACGACCCGCACCCGAAAATTGGGCATGAGCCGTGGGTACGTCCAGCCTACGCCATAAAATTGGCGGTAGAACGCTGTAAGGTCCGTTCTAGGTCAACCAACTATCTATATATCTCACAAAAAAATTTGCCATGACCTCTCCAAAATGGAGGGCAACCACGCAATATATATATATATATATATGAATAATCCTCTCCAAAAGGAGGGCAACCACGCAATATATATAATCTCTCAATCACAAAATCTAGGGAAAGAATAAAAGCACGATATGATATAAACAAAGAAACAGAACCAAAGAGAGCAAGACAATATCCAAAAATACAGTCCAAGGCCAAATAATCTACAACATCTTACAGCATCAAAAGAATAAGTACAATAATCTAAAATAAACCACTGGGAACAACCCAGGAAACCCACCTAGCTAACTAGGGCGCTATAGGCGTCTCCTCGGCGCACTCCTCCTCGATCTCGGGGACACAACCCTCGTCAACACCCGGCCCATAGAACGTTGGGCAATAGTCCTCAGGATCCTCTAGAAAAAATATGCCCAGTCA
>JAYESA010000005.1:96834395-96839395 GCA_036927795.1 Iris macrosiphon | reverse complement strand
CCAATCTAATTATTCTAAAATTGTTTTTTTTAAAATATTACTGTCCTTCTTTGATGATATCGTATCTTGTGCCGTATTGACTTCTTTTGATCTGTGTTCAGGATGCCTTCGAAGACACGATCCCATCGTACCGTTCCAGCAGTTGCCATTGAGAGGTCTGCTACCTCTCGTCCAGCTCGTATTCAGGCAGCTGCTACCGCTCCACTCACCACTCCTGCGGTTGAGGGAGCATCTGCTTCTCTCGGGGATCCTCCTCTACCTGTCGATCCGAGGACTACCCCAGTCGTTCCGGTGGTTGCTCCACCACTTCCTGCTCCAGTAGATGCCGCACAGTTGTTTGCGTTCTTCAGGGAGATGATAGACGTGCAGCACCGTCAGGTGGATGTGATGAGGCTAGGCATTGAGAACGCCTACTATGTGGCCATGACGGCAGTAGATAGAGTGGCTCAGATTCAGCCACAGGCAGATCAGGCACAACATCCGAGGCCGGGTAGTATCATTAACTTTTAGAGGATGCGACCCAAGGAGTTCTGGGGTACAGAAGGGATCCTGTACACGGATGACTACATAGAGCAGATTGAGGGCATTTTCAGGCTGGCGCAGATTCCAGACAGTATGTAGATAGAGGCAGCGGGCAGTCAGATGTTCGACCTTGCTTTGACGTGGTATCGTACTAATACGAGGATCGCGGCGCCAGGGCTTACTTGGGAGGCTTTCAAGAGGCTTTTTAAGGAGAAGTTTTTCCCAGATGTGGCGCTCAGTGCTTTGGAGAGCCAGTTTGAGGCACTCGTCCAGGGGAGCATGACGGTGGACGAGTATGTAGCGGAGTTCTGCCGTCTGGGCAGATTTGTAGATGGCTTGAGTGAGGCAGCCAAGGCGAGGAAGTTTCGCAAGGGTTTGGTCATGGCGGTCAAGTCTTTGACCAGGAGCGACCGCGAGGCGACTTTCGAGCAGATAGTGGGAGACAATCAGAGAGCAGAGGTTGACTTGGAGTTCAAGTCCAAGAGAGGCAGGGATGATTCAGGCAGTGCGAGTGGTAGTGCGGGACCAGCTAAGCGTCCCTATGTGCAGAAGGCAGCACAGCAGGGTCAGGATCAGAGGGTGCCCACTTGTGCCTACTGCAGTGTAAACCCTCTCGATTTATTCCGTAGATAGTTAGAGTGACCAGAAAAAATTTTGATAGAAGATATTGAGGTTTAGAGTAGAGGAAATTTACCTAAAATTTTAATCTGATTAATTTAAAACCCTTGGCGCGCACTATCTTTGCCTAATTATTCGGAGCCCATTATCAGCCCATAAATTCCGTACAAATATTGTACTCTCGACTCAACTCGCCAAATTAGGCACTGAACTTTTTCGACTGTTAAAATCAATTTTTGTGTACTCTAAATTAATTGCGCAACATTCCAAAAAATCGTAACCCGTATTTAATTCCGTGTCGGACACCTGTGTCGTTACCCTCGATTTTGGGGTACCAACTTAACCCGTTGAGCCGGACCAACTAAAGGGTCCAAGACTGACTCCAAGCCCCCACCATTTTTGGCTTTTGCGCCATTTCCGGATTTTGACCCCGCGGGCCCCAATTAAATAAATTCACGGAACGCGTTATCTCTATTTAAATCAGGATTTACCAACTTTGTAAATTCTATTTTTATCCTAGATTAATCCCAATGCCCTTCAAATTAGACCCGCACCTAATGCGCAACACCCCCTCACCATGACAATTTTTAAATATATTTTTCTCCGCAATTTTTGTATCATTTCATGTGTCCATGCAAATTCTCGAATTTACGTGGGCTTATTTGCAATTATTAAATTATTGGCCACATCCTATTGGTCATAAATAATTGAGAGGGTCCCAAAATAGGGTCCCAATCACACCCCCTTCATGAAGAAACCCACTTCTCTTCATAATGAATCTCAACTCTCCATTTTATATGTCATCATCTCCACCCTTCATCACCACACACTATCCTATAAAATATCACATCACCCACCCTCACACTTCCCAACCGGCCCTAATCCCCATGCCTAGAAAACCCCCCAACCTCTCCCTCCTCCTCCATTTATTTTTCATGCAAAGAAACTCCATTCTCTTTTCCTCCTCCATTTCTTTCTTCTTCTTCAACTTTCTTCTTCTTCTGTGTGGAGGAGCAGTCCGGCCCGGGCTCCGGCCTGTGCACAGTGACTCCAGCCCGGCGGCTCTGGCCTGTGCACGACACTCCGGCCTGCTCCACTCGACTTCGGTCGGCTCTGCAGTCCGGCCTGCTCCACATCGCTGGCCGCGTCGAACCCAGCCACCCCGATCCGGCGCTGCCACTACCTCCTCTCCGGCAGGCCCAAGCACCACCGTGCGAGTCCACCGTCCGGCGCAGCAGAGTTGCCTCCGGCCATCTCTTCGGCCTGCTCGTCGTCTCCAGCTACCCACTCCACCCGACATCCATCCACCACTGTCACGAGTTATCCCCTCCGGCCGAGATCCCCTCTGACAACCTACTGCTCCCCCGTCCGCCATTACTTCCACCACTACGAGCTCACATCTGGCCGAGCTCCGGCCTGCTGTGCAGCCACCCCTCTCGGCCACCTCCATCTTTACTCCCCCACCTCTTCCACCACCCCGTCAACCACCAGCCTCCACCACCATTCCACCCAGCCACCACCTCCAGTTAGACGCAGCCACGAGGTTCCGGCCTGCTATCCCCGAAGACTCCGATAGCCACCGCCAGCACCACCTTGCTCCGACTTCCTCATCTCCTCCCTGTCCGGGTACACCACCACCACCACCACAAGCTCCTTACACCATCCATTCGACCACCCTCAGCTCGTCCACCTCCAGCTTGCTCTCCGGCCATCACCCCTCCGGCCAGCTAGCCTCGACGAGGTATCGACTCCCTCACCCTCTCTATGTTTAATTTTATATGGACTTGCATAGCTAGGGTTGTGTTTAATAAATGTTGGTATAAGTATATGTTAGTGTAGTATAGTACTTGAACTATGACGATTAAAGTTAATGTTGATTTGGATGATTTGAGAATAGGGTTTAATATTGGATTAAGGTTTAGGTTAGAATTGTTTAATTACATGGGAGTTTAGAGATTGATTTAACTAGATGTTATGAATATTGCACATGATTGAAAAAAATGCTGGATCAATTAATTAAGGGTTATAAATGAGTTGTTAATTGCATGGATTAAAATGATTTTTAATATTTTGCATTGAAGGTTTAGGTTTAGTGTTTGCAAATAAATTATAAAATGATAAAGGATTTTATTGAAGGCTTAGGTTTTGTTTTTTATAAATGTTCAGGATATATTACATGGGAGGAAATGCTAAACAGATTAATGAGGATTAAATTATGGAGGTAAGTTTAGGGTTCATCCTTCATAAGTTTATAAAATAGGTTTAAATAATAGGCATTGAGATTCAGGGTTTATCATATTAATTTATGTGCATTGATGAACAATAATTTTGGGTGAAATGTAATGAAGGTTGTATAAAGGAAGACTTAATATTTAATAAGTAAATACTGACGAGGAATGGGCATACCTGAACTACTGAATCACGTGATGAATATGGTAAGAATTAGGATTTGGGTCTGATGATATTATACAGGTGGTTGATAGGAGATAGGTAACATTCGAATCAAAGAGCAGAGATTGAGGTCTGTGAATTATTAGTTAACTACTTGGGTTTGAGACTGAGTTTAGGAGTAGATGTGTGTCGCATCACTGTCTGTCGTGGAACCGATTATTGATTTTTTTGTTTGTATCTCATCTCTAGGTACTACGGGACCTGAGGACTTGGATGCAGTACCAGATCCCCCTCATCAGCAGCCGCATGCAGGCAAGTGTACCTTGCCACCCTGTATTTCAGTTTATAAATATTTGTTGTTTCGTATGTACATCGTGCACGTAGTTATGTTGACGTTCGGTACTTTGCGTCCTGTTCACAACCGGGTGAAGACGTACGTCGTAGCATCCTAGGAAGATTGTCGGATGATTCGTAGTATCTCGATATGCGTACCTGAGTTTATCGATACCCCAGGACACACTCATACACTGTGATCGTGCCAGATTCCTGTATCCTGATACTGACATCATGACCAGAGACTGGGACGACCTTAGGGTCGCGTCTGTTGAGTTATTTTCCTTGTGTTGAGACTGTAGTTAGAGGTTCAGGTTCAACGCACAATCGTTGACCGCTTGGGAAGGGGAAGACAGTTACTAGACGTTTGGGCTACTCTGCACGCGCTTATATATGTATATGTAGTGATCCTATTTCATAGTGTAGTGATCCTGTTTCATAGTGTAGTGGTAACACCCGTGTGTCTCTGTGCTCGGAGCTACGGTACGACCCGTGTGTCTCTGTGTTCGGAGCTGCAGTTTTATTTTGGACAGCCCACGCGTCGAACATTGTCTTTAAACTGTGTCACACTAGTTGGTTATGATAGAGTACCCTGTCGTGCACTTGTACTTTCTGTTTACTTGGCATGCTATATTTTTGTACCTTGTTACGTCCCTCTGAGGACCTGGTTCCCTGCCAGTTTTGCAGCATAGACGATTTCGGAGCACTTGGAGATACTGATGGAGTGACATATCTTGCGAGCATGGTACCAGGTACTCACATTATATCTACCGGCATTATGGTTATTTTACATTGATTATTCCTCTGCTGTTGTAGCCTAGTTTTGTAGACTCATACTTCTTCTCGAGTCTATTCGAGTTAGTGTGTTATTGGGCGGCCGACCTTAGCACATATAGCTCTTTCTTGTTTACTGTTGTACATTGTGGATTGAGACATAGAGGTTTACATTTATGGAATATCTAGATAGTGCCCTTTATATTACAGCTTATACGTATTCGAGTCAGACCAGAGTCTGGTCGAATGCGTAGCTGGCATGTTACGTATTCCTGGTCCTACGTATTTGGGACTGGGGCGTGACATACAGGAAGGCAGGACACACTTGGAATGTTTGTAGTAGGAGGTTGAAGGTGTGTTTG